>JAQBSW010008949.1:0-31303 GCA_029291075.1 Eudiplozoon nipponicum
CATATGACTAAAATAATTCATTATATCTATATACATATATATCTAAATATAATATCGTAACACCTTTATATATATATATATATATATATATTATATTTGAAGAAGGACCATTGTTAATTGTTAAACATGAATATTTTCTATTCTTACTATATATTTATTACGTTAGTCACACCTTATATCAATATATAAAATACATGTCAATATGTATAAAAACATATATATGGATATAAGCAACAGTATGAGTCCAACCTCCCTAATCATCATATATATATATATATATATATATATATATATATATACACATTAGTAATAAATATTTATTAGGTTATGCACACCTTATATTAATATATAAAATACATATCAATATGTATAAAAACATATATATATTTATATATAAGCAACAGTGTGGCTCCAATATCTATAATCCTATATATATATATATATATATATATATATACGTTTCAATATTTCTAATAAATTCTTATTTTTCTCTTTTCTTGCTGTTTTTTGACCAATTAATCAAATTGTATATTTATTTATTCACACCTTATATAAATATATAAAATACATATAAATATGTATAAAAACATATATATAAATATAAGCAACAGTGTGAGTTAAATGTCTTGTATATATAATTATATATATATATATATATGTATATATATTTTTTTTTTTTTATTATTTTTTTTAACCATCTTAAATAAATATTTAATTTTAATGGTAATGTATAAAATGATTAATGTCCGTATATATATATATATATATATATATTATATAAATAAACCTATTTATCTACCGATAGGCCTATCTATATATCCGTCTATCTATCACATTTTGAATTTCTCTTAAATGGATACATTATAGCTGTTAATAATGAATATCTTCTCTAGGGCTAACGTATTATTCATTTATTAATATATTCCTACCTTACATAAATATATAAAATATAAGCAACAGTCTCTTATCTAATGTCCTATCTACTAACCCTTGCTAAATCTGTATACCCTCTTCTGGAACATTATTATTGAGAAAGATAAGTATATAGGAATTGATATTGGTACAGTTCATTCACAATCAGTTCTCTGTAATCGAGGTTTTTTACTTAGGTTCCCACTTAATTCAGATTCCGCAGCCTCCCGTTTTCTGACCGTAGAAAATGCTTCATTAAATATTGGGCCCAATGATTTTTCTACCGATGTTACATTCATTACACCTTTTCCTGATTTTATTTCAATTGACTCTCTAATTAGTCTAGTTAATCTGTTGCGGTTGCATAACGCGATGCGTTTACATCCTTCCCAGTCTATTTCATGACCCGTTTCCTTCGAATGCCTAGCTAGGTCTGACCTTTGAATGTGTCCATATTTGCAGGCTGTCTTGTGTTCACCTCTACGAACCTTTATAGGTCGCATGGTTTCGCCTATATACCTGAGATTACATTCTTTGCATGGTATCGCATATACTCCTGATGTCTCGAGTGGTTCTACTCTTTCTTTTTGGTTAGGTAGTTTATTGCCTATAGTAAGCGATTGTCTTAAAACTGTTTTAATATTGTATTTAGCTGCTATTATTCTAATTTTCCTGCTCAATTTTGAATCAGGTAATACCATAATTTTGTGCCTATCTGGTTCTGTTTCCTTCTTTACTTTGTTTATTATATTATTATTAAATCTCTGTAACATCTCATCTAATAATCTATCTATTATACTTGACGGATAGCCATTTAGTTCGAATATTTCTTTTAATCTCCTCATTTCCTTTTCTCTATTATCTTTATCCACTATTCTAAGACTCCTTAATATCATGGATTTAAGAATGCCTATTTTCATTCCATATGGGTGATTTGATAAGAAATTAAGAAGAAGTCCTGAATAAGTCTCTTTTCTAAAAATATCTCTTTCCAATCTGGAACCATTCCGTTTTATTTTCACATCCAAAAAGGGTAATTCATCATTATTCTCTTTCTCCAATGTAAACTTTAATTCACCTAATTGGTTGGCTAATTCGAGGAATTTATTTAACTCATTATCACCATGATTCCAAATTATAAACATATCATCCAGGAATCTTACATACAAGTTTGGCTTGAGAGGAGATTTTAACAACAGATTTTTTTCAAAATAGTGCATAAAAATATTAGCAACCGGGACTGATAGTGGTTGTCCCATAGGGACACCTTTAACTTGTTTATAAAATTCATTTCTGAACCTAAAGTAGGTGGAGGACATACAAATATTAAAGATTTCCATAATACTACTTAACATCATTTTACTACCTTCTATTATCTCTGGGAACTCTGTTAAACAACGCTTCACACTTTCTAATGCTGCTTGTACCGGGACATTAGTATACATCGATACAACGTCCAGGCTAGCCATTCTATCATTATCATTCAAATTATATCTACTAATAATGTCAATAAAATGATATGTATTCTTTAAAGTATAATCTAAGAAATAAGTATATTTTCTAATTCTGTTGCATAGAAATTTAGACAATCTATACGTTGGTGAGTTTTGTACATTAACGATTAATCTAAGTGGATTCCCCTGTTTATGAATCTTCACTAGACCATAAATTCTCGGAGGGACTGTGTCACGTTGTATTAATGAATTCCCAAGTCCTGGTTCTAATTCCTTCGACTCAATCATTCTATTAATTATAGTCTTAACTTGTCCTTGTAACTTATCAGATGGATCTTTATTTATTTTATTATAAACCTCGAAATTATTTAATTGTTCATACACTTTCAATTCATAATCTGACCGGTTCATAAGTACCGTTGCACCACCTTTATCCGCCTTAAGGCATATTACTTCATTGGATAATAATTCTGCTCTTAAGCGTTTTAGATCATAACTCTGCTTGCATCTCACCTCTTTATGCTCTAACACCGCTTTGGACACATCCAATTCAAACCTAGTCTTATCTTTGTCTGGGAGAAACTGGGCAGTCTTTACTGTTTCTGTAATTATCTCATTCCTAGGTACGTAATCAATAGGGATCGCAGTATTAAGTCCAAGATTAAGAATTTGTTTTTGGTCTTCCTTGAGATCCATTTTAGATAAATTAACTAAACGTTTGGACATGACCCCATCAATTCTCTTATTTCTCAAAGGGCAATTAATTCCCAATTTTGCTAGTTTTTTTTCGTGCCTTTGTCTAATTTTTTTAATTTCATTATCCCTCGTTTTGTCTGTGAAATCTTCAATATGTTTGAAATCCAACATACCTAATCTCGCCAGTAATATGGATCTTATTTTTGTCTTCTCTCTAATCAGTTCAAATTTACGTTTGTTTAGTTTATTAATCGATATTTTTATTAAATGTAAACAAAGCTCATGTTTAAGAGTATTTCCTACTTTATCCAAAACGAATGAAAGTTTAAACCTAAAACATTTCGGTATAACATTAAATTTTAAACATTTATTAAGGAACGAGGTATTTTCCACTTGCCTAACAATCTGCATCTTCTTCCGCTTGTACTGATTCATAAGTGTGACGATTGTTGCATCATATTTGATAGTCAAATACTTTTTGAAATTTTGTTGCGGTGTGTACAAGTTGATTGGTTCAATGCCGCGTTTTGCGTACGCGGGTAATAGTTGTACACGGGCAGTTACACAAAGATCTGATTCATCACACTTTCCGATTTTGTTTTGTCTTTGATCGGGTTGAATTCTTCTTTTTTCAACTGAAAATGCGGTTCTATCACATCTTTGTTTACTGGCGACGTTTCGGTGCCTACTTTCCAGCACCATCCTCAGGCAACACAACACTGATCACAATAGCAGATTTAAGCAAATGTGGTAACCTCGTTCCAAAACCATTCTATTTATATATAATTGACTCAACACTATTTTTAATCATAGAATTTGTCTCAGTAACTAAACTCAATATATAACTATTTATAATTAGCAGACCAATCATTACCTCACCTATCTCAAATTCCCGGTATACGTAATCTCATCTCGTATGCAGAATATTGTAAGGGAGAGAGACAGTATCGAACCTTTTGTTATTTGTTATAACTGTATTGCTACTATGCCACGGTAATCAAAATTCAAAATGATAAAAAACTAAAACCTTGAATGTCATATATTGTATTTTATTTAAAGCCGGGAACTCTAATGTATACAATGGTGTATGAGGTATTGCGCACATAGCAACAAATTAGTTCAAATATGGAGCAGCAAGTTTCGTAGATGGATGGAGAGTGAATGTCATAGCGACGCTTAGGTGAAAGATTAAAGAGAGAAAGAGAGAGATAGTATGGACAACTAACGTTTTTCAAAAAACTAATCGTAAGCACAATGTGAAGTTAATCAACTCATAGAAATAATTGCATAAGACTATTTGCTCATATGACTAAAATAATTCATTATATCTATATACATATATATCTAAATATAATATCGTAACACCTTTATATATATATATATATATATATATATATATATTTAGAAGAAGGACCATTGTTAATTGTTAAACATGAATATTTTCTATTCTTACTATATATTTATTACGTTAGTCACACCTTACATCAATATATAAAATACATGTCAATATGTATAAAAACATATATATGAATATAAGCAGCAGATGTGAAAATAAAACGGAATGGTTCCAGATTGGAAAGAGATATTTTTAGAAAAGAGACTTATTCAGGACTTATTCTTAATTTCTTATCAAATCACCCATATGGAATGATAATAGGCATTCTTAAATCCATGATATTAAGGAGTCTTAGAATAGTGGATAAAGATAATAGAGAAAAGGAAATGAGGAGATTAAAAGAAATATTCGAACTAAATGGCTATCCGTCAAGTATAATAGATAGATTATTAGATGAGATGTTACAGAGATTTAATAATAATATAATAAACAAAGTAAAGAAGGAAACAGAACCAGATAGGCACAAAATTATGGTATTACCTGATTCAAAATTGAGCAGGAAAATTAGAATAATAGCAGCTAAATACAATATTAAAACAGTTTTAAGACAATCCCTTACTATAGGCAATAAACTACCTAACCAAAAAGAAAGAGTAGAACCACTCGAGACATCAGGAGTATATGCGATACCATGCAAAGAATGTAATCTCAGGTATATAGGCGAAACCATGCGACCTATAAAGGTTCGTAGAGGTGAACACAAGACAGCCTGCAAATATGGACACATTCAAAGGTCAGACCTAGCTAGGCATTCGAAGGAAACGGGTCATGAAATAGACTGGGAAGGATGTAAACGCATCGCGTTATGCAACCGCAACAGATTAACTAGACTAATTAGAGAGTGAATTGAAATACAATCAGGAAAAGGTGTAATGAATGTAACATCGGTAGAAAAATCATTGGGCCCAATATTTAATGAAGCATTTTCTACGGTCAGAAAACGGGAGGCTGCGGAATCTGAATTAAGTGGGAACCTAAGTAAAAAACCTCGATTACAGAGAACTGATTGTGAATGAACTATACCAATATCAATTCCTATATACTTATCTTTCTCAATAATAATGTTCCAGAAGAGGGTATACAGATTTAGCAAGGGTTAGTAGATAGGACATTAGATAAGAGACTGTTGCTTATATTTTATATATTTATGTAAAGTAGGAATATATTAATAAATGAATAATACGTTAGCCCTAGAGAAGATATTCATTATTAACAGCTATAATGTATCCATTTAAGAGAAATTCAAAATGTGATAGATAGACGGATATATAGATAGGCCTATCGGTAGATAAATAGGTTTATTATATATATATATATAGTATAAACGGGCATTAATCATTTTATACATTACCATTAAAATTAAATATTTATTTAAGATGGTTAAAAAAAATAATAAAAAAAATAAATATATATACATATATACACATATATATAATTATATATACAAGACATTTAACTCACACTGTTGCTTATATTTATATATATGTTTTTATACATATTTATATGCATTTTATATATTTATATAAGGTGTGAATAAATAAATATACAATTTGATTAATTGGTCAAAAAACAGCAAGAAAAGAGAAATATAAGAATTTATTAGAAATATTGAAACTTATATATATATATATATACATATATATATATATATATATATATATAGGATTATAGATATTGAGCCACACTGCTTATATATAAATATATATGTTTTTATACATATTGATATGTATTTTATATATTAATATAAGGTGTGCATAACCTAATAAATATTTATTACTAATGTGTATATATATATATATATATATATATATATATAAATTAGGAGGTTGGACTTATACTGTTGCTTATATCCATATTATGTTTTGTTACATATTGACATGTATTTTATATATTGATATAAGGTGTGACTAACGTAATAAATACATAGTAAGAATAGAAAATATTCATGTTTAACAATTAACTATGGTCCTTCTTCTAAATATATATATATAAAGGTGTTACGATATTATATTTAGATATATATGTATATAGATATAATGAATTATTTTAGTCATATGAGCAAATAGTCTTATGCAATTATTTCTATGAGTTGATTAACTTCACATTGTGCTTACGATTAGTTTTTTGAAAAACGTTAGTTGTCCATACTATCTCTCTCTTTCTCTCTTTAATCTTTCACCTAAGCGTCCTATGACATTCACTCTTCATCTATCTACGAAACTTGCTGCTTCATATTTGAACTAATTTGTTGCTATGTGCGCAATACCTCATAAACCATTGTATACATTAGAGTTCCCGGCTTTAAATAAAATACAATATATGACATTCAAGGTTTTAGTTTTTTATCATTTTAAATTTTGATTACCGTGACATAGTAGCAATACAGTTATAACAAATAACAAAAGGTTCGATACTGTCTCTCTCCCCTAAAATATTCTGCATACGAGATGAGATTACGTATACCGGGAATTTGAGATAGGTGAGGTAATGATTGGTCTGCTTATTATAAATAGTTATATATTGAGTTTAGTTACTGAGACAAATTCTATGATTAAAAATAGTGTTGAGTCATTTATATATAAATAGAATGGTTTTGGAACGAGGTTACCACATTTGCTTAAATCTGCTATTGTGATCAGTGTTGTGTTGCCTGAGGATGATGCTGGAAAGTAGGCACTGAAACGTCGCCAGTAAACAAAGATGTGATAGAACCGCATTTTCGGTTGAAAAAAGAAGAATTCAACCCGATCAAAGACAAAACAAAATCGGAAAGTGTGAAGAATCGGGTCTTTGTGTAACTTCCCGTGTACAACTATTACCCGCGTACGCAAAACGCGGCATTGAACTAATCGAATTGTACACACCGCAACAAAATTTTAAGAAGTATTTGACTTAGCACTTAGTCCATATTCACAATGTGCCTTACACCATCCGCGCGACCCATCCAAACTTGGACGCGAGTGACTTTCACAATACCTAAAATTTCTATTCTGACACTGAAATTGCGAAATAGTTCTCAACATATCATCAATTTAGCGATTCATATTCGCAATATCTCTTCGTAAATAACGCACATTTTCATGTAATATAAGAATAGTCTCCATATCGTTACTTCCTGGCTTCATCATGGCCAAATCTGCTGTCGTAGCGTATACCTGCGGTTTCTGCTGTTTCTACACCTCATCTAGTCCTCTGAGTTTATTTGGGAAATCAAAATTAATAGTCTCAAAAACCTCTAATGTGGCTATAAGCCTGGCTGGTAGCACAAATGTAAAAATCGAATTCAACAAATACGTTCATAAAATTCTGATGGAATTTGACGCCCCATTTTCTCTAGGCGCAACAATTCGCACATTTTTGCTGACCTTCCAAGATGATATCTCTGTTGAATTTCGTTCAGTAGCAACTCAAAAGCATTTTGCAGTATTCTACAACAGTCATATTTTTAAAATTGTCCAAGGTGCTCAGAAATTTTCTGGCAATGCCATCTATGCCGCAGCAAATTTCTCCATTGTTTTGAAAATTTGGGCATCTCCGAATGAACTGGATGTTCTTCGGATTTATGCGGTGGTTGACTGATAATTTTTAGACTGGTGCGATCGTCATATTTTGTACAGTCTTAAAATATTTGACTTCACCGTTTATAAACTTACAGTATTCATTAAACTATCAAGAGTAATTGAATCGAACGATTTGACAACATATACACCTTTTAGATTTTGAGATATCTTTGAAGGTTATTACTTCATCAAAGTTTTTTCATTCATTTTGTCATTTAATTTAACGGGTAAAAATATTCGCCGTAGTTGAATGGCTTCCTGCTAACTCATGTTGACGTTTATCATAGTCAACAGGTAAAATGAAGTCAAGTTGTCTTAATATTAAACGCGCAGTTAAATTTAAATGAGAAGGGATCCTTTACATTAACATATAAACTTTAGAATAAGTTAGTCCATTGACTTCAGACAATGAATAGGCTATAATTGTTAAGAGTATTGATAACGCAATCTATAATAATTTTGTTTTGCAATAATTAATGTAGGCTCACAAATTCCATAGTAAAATGAAGAAGAGCAACATTTCACAATCAATTTCTGACAATTGCTTGTCGTTAAAAACGAATCGGATAAGACAGAAATTTGATGGAAATACATGACACAGCACATCAAATTGCAAAATAAGACTTATTATTATAATTTTGTAATACGAGCTTATCAACACATTTATAGTTAGAATAATTATTTAGGAGGATAAAAATAGAATTTATGTTATATTGTAATAATAAGACCTATTTGGCATTTTAATGTGCTGTATCATGTATTTCCATCAAATATATGTCTTATGCGATTCGTTGTTTAACAAGTAATAGCCAAAATCTGATTGTGAAATGTTAAGTAAACTAGTGAATACAATTAGCTTTATAAATTAAACCGTTTATTTAGAAATAATATTAGATAATCTTCTTCATTTGCCTATAGTATTTATGTGCCTACATTGATTAATGCAAAACAAAATAAGAATAGATAGTGATATTAAAACACTTAACAGTAATGACATATCCTTCGACTAAAGACAATAGACCAACTTATGCTAAAGATTATATATTAATAGAAAGGATACTTTCTCATTTGAATGTACTTGCACGTTTAGTATTAATATGTAGGAGGTTTTGTAGCTAATGTAAGAGGTTCTGCGAGCTAGTTGTCTATTTAATGCGAAATTATCCTCCTATATAATATCTGGTAGCTGTTATTACGATCCGCGTTCATGATTAATCCATGTCCCTTTCCCGAAGGGTGATGTGACAAGGCCACAGCATCGATTCATTGCTTTATTCAAATGTTATTAAGCAAAGAATAAAATCGTATAAAAGTAGTCACAATAAGCACCAAGAATAATTAGTCCACTGTTTGCTAGGTTTTGAGTGTTAAATTACATAAATCCATTCAACTATAGAGTTTCGGATAAATGATTGAGAAACAGCTTAAGTATGGATTAGGAGCATCATAATTGAACTGTTAGTAGTTGTGTAAAAATGGTTAAGGCGTGCAAAACAAGTAAATTCTGGGTTTGAACGTTAAGTCACATAACTCCACCACATGTTACCTGCGTATTGCGTGCGGGTGTCTTTTATTATTAAACAAAACCCTATTAAATACAATTAAATTTTCAGTTCAATAAATGTCAATTAAAACTGCTTGAAACTAAGAGAGGTTGCTGCTAAAATCACAGTTAGGAGAAATACTGTGTAAAACCAGAATTAGACTATTTGACCTTGAAGAGAACTATATTTGTCAAAATTAAACTTTGCTGGGTTGTAACGCGAAGCCGCGTGCTACAAATACATCTTGATTTAATTTTACCTGTGGACTTTGATAAATGCCAACATGAATTAACAAGAGTTCATTCAACCTCAACGAATATTTTGTACATGCTGAATTATCTCATAGATCATAGAATACTTTGATGTATTAATGATCTCCATAGATATCTCAAAAGTGTTGGATTCAATCGCTCTTGATAATATTATGAATACTGAATTCATATATTTTAAGACTGTTGAATATTCATCAATATAATTGAAGTATGAGTATTGCTTATTTGAAACCTTATTTACACATTTAGAAACTAAAATCATTAACGGTCAAGTTTGCAAATTTGCTGTTGATTTAAAAATAATCTTTCCAATTGATCCACAAAAATGTCGACAAAAATAATGAGACACTAGATTTGTATGATTTAAGTAAATATTTGATAACACTAGGGTTGAGAATAAACAGTAAAAAGACGAGAGCTTTAATAATAGGTAATAGAACAGAATTTAATTACGTTTATCTTCATGATGATGTAATTAATGTTGTTTTTTAGATCAAACTTCAGCAAGAAATCAAGGATTTAGGCATAACTATTCAATGTTTAGCTCCTGCAGCGAAACATATTTAAGGGATAGGTAGCTGCGCTAAGAAAAGATGGACGCTAATAAATAAAAATATCTTATCGAACGATATAAAATTACAAATTTATATAATTTGGATAAGGCCGATACTGGAATATGCCGCCACTTCTAGGAATCCAATGAAAAAGGAATTGCCAAATAAGCTAGAAGCTCTAGAAAGAAAAGTTGTGAAACGTATTAGCCCTCTGTCTTGCACTATATACGCCAGCAGATTACAGTTTGTATCATTTTAAACATTATGGTTTTAGGGGATTTGTTATGCATAAAAGTATTCCACTTGAATAAGTGGACCGGAGCCTACATGAATCCAATTAGAAAGATTCATGCAATAGTAACTATGTCTGGAGATTTGTCGGTTTCTCCTCCTTTGGTAGAAAATGTTTCGGGGAAGTTATTTTCTTTTCCGAAAATTTCTAAAATTTACAATCAATTGCCGAAGAGGCTTAGAGAAACGCCTCTATCTAAGATGTCTTATGTACTGAACTAGAAATAATATTTAATCATATTCATCTTTTTAATTTTGATTATGTAAATACTTTCTAGTTGCTGAACAAAAGAAAAGGATAATGATGATCAACCATATGCCTTCTTGAATTTTTTCTTTCTACTAACGCTATTATTACATTGGAAAAATTATGCATTATATCATCATATTAATCAACATTACAAAATAACATTCCCAGTCATGGTTCTCATTAAAGCATACAATAACACTCGAATTATACCTTCACCTTTCCAATTATCATGGTAGATACCTTCAATGATAAATCTGTCATTATTTATATCGTTAATTATTTTATAAATGCGATTAATTAAAAGGACTGTTGTTTGTCCTTATCATAATAATTGGATCACGTTTGATATAACGAATTTAGTGATCTTTTTGCTGGATGTTCAGATGCTGAGATTTATTTATTTATAAAGGAGACTTAATGGACATATTTATGTGATGTAATATCTTTTGTATATTGAACATTTTATAATATTATTATCCAATTTATGGAACATGTATGGTTTGAATCCAAATAAAGATATTCTATTAAAAAACCCCACCTTTTCTATGAATTTATTAAAATTATAACTCAATACGAGAGATCCATTCTCGTATCGACCATTTGAAACTGGTATAAATTTTATTTATTTTAAAGAAAACTCGGTAATTACTTAATTGAATTACAAAACAGAAATTGCCTTACAAACTGCCGACTCACCTTGCTTTGAAGTAAGAACCTTGGGACACATCAAACCACCACCATAATTTATCTAGAATACGCAGACATGAACAGCCGGCTCCTAATTGATCATCTAGATTTTGTTATCAAATCAATTTATGATCAATATAAAGAGTTTATAAAATGTAAAGCAGAATTATTATTTTAAAATGAAACATTAGGAAATATAAAGTAAGTGTACTCGTACATTTATCTATCTTAATAACATTCACTTATACTAATTACATTTTTTTAATTTTGTTTGACGAACATCGGTTTTTCTATGTTGTGCAAATTCGTATAATACGGTAAAGTGTAGAGGCTTTTTTACCTGTTTTGTTGAGGCTCCAGTCCTTTTAGCTGACGATAGCCCTATATACGCCAAGTCAGATTCAATCTTATTGAGCTTATAGGGGTCTCATTCTTATATATTAATTTCAGACGAACGACTTCCTGTACGATGCTATCAATGTCCTCAAATTTAATATTAGCCTCCATATAAATTAGATCGAAATATATAGTTAATTTATGAAATAATAGGCGAAGGACTGTGTACTTCTTATGCAATAGTGCGCGCGAATATCTAAACTGGAATGAGATTAGACGCCAATAGAATATAATTATAAAAATTACCTGTTCCTGAACAATCGCAATATGCACATAAGAAAACAGGACTCGTTGGTTCAGGATTTTATTTTGACGATCAAAACTTATAAGACCGAACCGAGAAATGAAATGGCAAATGAAACTAGATAGAGAATATCACACCAGTCAGGTACAGAATACAGAAGAAAACCTAATCACGCACAATTCCAAAGTTTATTTACTGCAAAGATTTTAAAAGAAGAATTTTCTAGAAATTAACTGAAAACTTTTATTAATGATATTCGTTCCAATCAGCCACGGTGGATTAAATTTATCAATAACTGTTATTTTAATTTTTTCGCAAGAAATATCTTCCTGTACAAATTTCTATTGAGAGTCCCAAAAATGCCAAGTTTGTATCAGTATGTGTATGTTTGTATGCATCTTGTCTATGCTAATCAAAGTCTAGGTTGCAGTTTAACGAATTAGCCTTCTCCTCCATGTCAGTATTATTCAAACTTGCGACTCCTCCAGGAATGCCTGTTGTTTCATCCAATTTAAAATTAGCCTCCATAATGAACACAATTGTAGTCAATTAAATATGCAGTAGACAACATGATTGGGTACAGTTTGCACAACACTGCGCCCAAACAGTTTGATCGGTAATGAGATTTGCCACGCGATAGGATATAATTAAAATACCTGTTTCTAACCGATCCAAAAATATCCACTGCAAATGAGGTAAGGGATATTCATTGTTTCTTTTACTTCGAAAATGGTCCGTCGCTGATGACATTCCAGACTGGTCGCCTAATGCCCCCTCCTTTTAACTTATTCATGTAAATTAGGCACACTCCATTTGAGGCTGGCATCAATGCCAATATGGAAAATACTTTTCGTCATTGATGTTCTTAATGGCAAATCGATATGAATATGCACAGGAATCGTATGTTGATCCGCAAACCGACCGAGATTAGGATTATATACATGAAAAAGTTATTACAAACTGAAATACCTGACTTTTTATCATTTTAATTCTCGCATTAGAAGGAAGGCATAATTTCCGATAGAAGAAAATTATTGAAAACATCTTATTTTTTTAAAATTTGGACATAACTGAAGTTAGGAGCCTGGGAGTTAACCTCTCTCTCTCTCTCTTTCTCAAAAACAAAGTCTGCGCATCAATGAAAAAGTATGACAATTGCAAACTAGCATGAAAGAAATATATAAATACCCAAATGCATTTAAACAAAGAATGTTCTAGAATTTATTAACATAGCTGTTAAATAATTTCGGCATTTGTTTAAAGAACCAGGGAATAGTTCAAGCGGAAAATAAATTGTTTAAAAATAATTACCATTTTTTTATCAGTAAAATAGCAATAGGGCTGGTAAAAGATGCCTAAGAGAAGTACTGCCTGCCGGTTATAACAGAACACTCGGTTTATATGAAATATTAGCTTTGTCTGGGATAATATCGACTCTAATGGATCCATAAAAAGTAATAGAATCCTTATTCTCAGTAGAATTTATAAATTAAGTTTCCAGCTTCATGCACGCATCATTTATGTGGCATTCATATCGATAACTCAAGGAGACAGCAAACAGTAGACTTTGATTTTTCATAGTCTGATAAGGATCCGTTGAAGTTGAATTGGAGGAAAGCACCATTATAGTTTAAAAGAATTATCACCAGGCTTTTGCAAACGAAGGGCGCAAAGAGGATCCTAAATGATATTCGACCATCACTAGCGCTGGGCTGCAACCTTTTATTGTCCTAAATAACTACCAAGCGTATTACGGGTGTGAAAGAATCTTGTAACACATCAAATCCGATTTGTCTCTGAGGCCATTATTAAAGAAATGCAGATTAACTGTCCTTTTAAATTCATCGTATGTTCTTATGTACTCTGGTTGCGTGCTAAAAATGCTTTTGGACTTGAAAAATAGGTAGACTTTCTTAACCGTGTTGTGGTTTATTTGGATTGGATTGTGGACTTGGACAGCAGAATGCTAGTACAAAACTTGTGTACAAAAGAGGATACGCTTATGTCACGACTACACCATAGAAGTAGGAGTTTCGGAAGGAGGCTCTCAATGTATTTCTGAACAAAAGGGAAAATACGTTTAAGCGAGCAAGTGACAACCTGATCTAGAGTAATACGGGATGTCAGCGTGATTAGATTATGTCTCAGGGTAGGATTCTTCGGCTTTATATCATGCTCGCAAACTTGATTTAAAGAAACTATACCGCTGAAGTCAATCATTCCAAATTAAAAAAATAATTAAAAATTTGCTTTTGATGCTGATGTTACCCGTTGTTTAATACAAAAATTGCTTTTTTAGAATTATTATTTTTAATATTGTAATAATTACTGAAACATTGGTAGTTAAATGCTTTTTTGTATTTTGTTTTTCGTTCAGACTAGTTTTCAGGTTTTAGCATTTTTGTAATGGCGTGTATTCTTTGTTTGTGAGAACGAGATAAGCTCTCTGGTTCCTTACTTTATTCATGCATTAATTATTTTACATGATATTTGCAATACAAGTATTCTATAAGAAATTAGACCTTTTTATTTAATGCAGGAATCGAGAAGCCAAAGAATACCGGTATTCTATTTAGTTTTGGATTTTCAGGTATATAATGGTATTCTATGTAAATTGTGGATCAATATACGATTCCAGCGCATTACCTTTTTCATTTATCAATCAGGAAATCTTTGGTGAAAAAGGGTTATTCTTTTTTATTGAAATGGATGCCAGTCTAAAACACGCAGATGCCGTGGAACGCAAAAAAGTTTGTATGAGTGGTTAAGCTGGTCAGTCTAGAATGTAATCCTTGATGAACCATATCAAATATTATAGAAGAAGAGGATTCTTACATTCAAACGGTAGCAGAGCTGACGACTGAGAGCTGCTTTAAGGAATATGTGAGACGCGAACCTCTACAAATGTTGATGGCTTCGCTAGATACCCGTCTACTCAGAGGCTTAATATATTTGCCTAGTGCATCAGGAGAGCTCTACTGCAAGTGAACAATCACATTGACTTCATACTTTTACTTTTTTTACTTTACTGCGGCTGACTCCTTTTGGAGGATAAGCCGGCTCCTGGAGTTTCTTGGGAATTTGGTACAAGTGGTGTCCCCTCACCACTCGGCTTTTTGATCGAGGACACACCTCTAGCCTTTGCACATCCAAGCGCATTCTGCAAGGCAGCAGTAAGTTGCATGGTTGCCGGTGGCTGTTGAGAGCTCATTCGCCATTCGAAGTACGGGGTACTGTCCAGGAGTCCATGTAATCCTGTGGCTGTTGTCCTCTTTTGTGGCGGGGAACACACGCCGAGTCATGGTGCCGTCGTCGGGCTCATGTGGTATTTTATAGGAGATCCGATTGCCGGTCGGAAATCCACCACGCCCTGGTGACACCACCGCCATAGCTCCGTTAGCCCATGTACGATCGGCCATCGAAACATGGTTGACACCGTCGTACCACGTTGGCATATTTGCCAGCTATTAAACTTATTAGTTAGAGCCTCACACGTAGTATCGAAATACAAAAATCATAAAGCTGTCAAGTCACTTGAAGAAGACAAGTTGTGATTGTCAATTATTCAGGCTCTCGAGTGTTCCACAGAATGGTAAATTTAATTATTAGCGTAGTTATTAATCGATAAATTTAAAAACGCCTGAAAACCTTCAGTTTCCCGGCAGGTTTGGAAATACATTTATTTGGAGATCTCAAGAAAATTACAGGTGCCAAATCTGAACAATAATCCAATTGAAATGTGTTGGGGTACTCAATCTTCCGATGGGGACAATCGCAGATATGATCATAGTGTGATCAGATATAGTGGATATATATGGCCCCATGTTTGATAATAAACTATTGCCCATTAATGATGGTCATACATGCTTCGAAGGAATGGAATAGTGTTAGAACAAATTACGGCATAACATCTTTCATCAATTGGACTTTTCTAGTCGCTAATGTGAACTGTTCCACCAGAGGATTAAAAGCCTAAAGCTATAGAAAAAGGTACGCGATTAGAATTCAAGGAGGGACTGGGCCAGTATTGGTAAGTTTCGTTAATTATTCCCAAAAATGCATGGCTAATTATTTAGCAGGTGAAGTTGAAGAACCCTATTACGTGTTTCTAGTCATGTAAAGCAATGGCAAGGCATGTTACGCAATTTTGTGTACAGCAGTTCAAGTGAATGTGCGGTGAGAAGTTTAAATGTAGTTTATACTAAGTAAATGAGTCTCGTATACAGCCTTTCTGTATTAACAAGACGCATCAGAAAATGCATGTACGCATTCAAAACAGCACAAGCAACATTAGTAATTACCTGATCTGCGTTTTGACTAACGCAGCTTTCATTGTTCCAGTAATTTTCTTTCATCAATATATTTCGGCCATACTTACCGTAGGCCTTCATCAGTTGCATTTCACGAAACAAATGAAGCAAGTGTTTCGTGAAATGCAACTGATGAAGGCCTACGGTAAGCTTGGCCGAAATATATTGATGAAAGAAAATTACTGGAACAATGAAAGCTGCGTTAGTCAAAACGCAGATCAGGTAATTACAATTATTCCAGGTGCGCATCAATGCAACTCCTTCAACATTAGTAATTCATCTTTATGTTGGAGAGGATAACGATTAAATATCAACGTCTTTCGAAACAGGAGGGCGTGTATGTGAGTGTCCATAACACCCCATATAAAATTAATGTAATATTTTATATACCTGCTCATTCTTTATCCGAATAATGTATGGAGGAAGTTATTTTAAATCTATTTAAATAGTTTCTGGAATATTCTTTGATAACATGCTTTTGGGCATTCATACAGTACGTTCATGCTAGTCTCTAGTTTTCGTATTTCTGATCTGGTGTCCAGTCTTTGTTTGTGAGATCAAGGTTAGCTCTCGAGTTCCTAACTTCAGTTTTGTATAAATTATGAGTCAAGATATTTCCAATTCTTTTACTCTATCGGAAAAATAAAGCCTTGACTTTAATGCAAGAATTGGAAAGCCAAAGAAGACAGGTACTTCAGTTGGTTTTGACTTAGCACGTATACCATGGATTGCTAGGTCGGTTGTGGAACTGCATACGATTTCGGTGCATATTCATATCTATTCTGCCACTTAGGACATCCTTGGCGGAACTTGTTTCTTGTATTGGCATGGATGCCAGCCTCAAATAGGGTGCTGCTTGTTCATGTGAATACGTTAATAGGAGGAGTTTAGATGACCAGTCTGGAATGTCATCTGCGACGGATCATTATCATTGCAAAAGCAGTAAATTCCATTTTTTCTTTTTTTCCCGAACTGGTATTTTGTCAGTCTTTTCATCAGGTGGATTCCATTCCGCATTGCTTTTAGCCTTGCAACTATTTGATGAATGCACAATGAGAAGGAAACTAGTCTAGTACAGTAACTACGTTTTCTATCAAAAGCAATGATTAATTTATAACAAAAAAAATACATTTATGACCAAGTTATGCTATTATACATTAATTTATTATCACTTTTTCAAATGGTGTAGTGTCTTACAATGACTGTTCAAGATTGGATATTAGGAAGTTGGAGTCGAAATCGATACTATATAAGATTAATCTTAAGGAAAGAATGATCTGGAAACAGAAGCTCGTATACAGATGCAACTGCATGCAATGCGTGGATTCGGTGTTGTAGGCTTTGAGATGTTGCACCATAGACGAAATGTGTCTTGACTATGGATACGGCCGCGGTGATTCTGGCAAAAAAAGGCTTGTAAACGTGTGCGTGTGTGTATGTATGTGTGTATGTGTGTATGTGTGAGTAAGTATGCGTGCTATTGTGTACAATGATTTTTGCTGCTATCAATGAAGGTGGATTTTATCCCTCATACTATTATTGTGCATTTTTGTATTACTTAATTTTCGGATTGCCTAACGAATTTTTTTGAATCCACTGTCATCATGATTTCCCCATATATTTCAATATCCAGGTACGGATATCTTTTTCAATGGCAAGCACATCACCCACTAGGTTGACAACCAGTATGTCAAGTGGAAATATTAGTTTAAACTGCCCAATTTATACTTGTTGTTAGATCTCTTATGCATAACTTGTTTTTTTTAATAAAAATGCTATGAAAGTGTATGTTAAATTGGCTTGTTTATATGTCTGGATGTATACACTCTTCGCAATGAGATTACAGTGATTTAATGACAATTACTGACAACTCACTAGATAAGCGTACGTCATGACTGTGTGTATGTGTTCTCGTTTGTTTTGAATTGAGGAGTAATCAGTTAATGCAAGTGTACACTCATCCCAGTGAAATTACAGCGATTTGGCAACATCTGACTATTCACTGGATAAGCGTGTTTGTGTGTATGTGCGTGAGCGTTTACTTAAAACTGAGAGCTAATCTGTTACATGTAATTACAGGCACGTGTAACGGTCATACAAGTAAAACTAAAATGATAACTGTCATTTCCTAACTGCACACGTCAGACCTATTTTACACTTACTTTTCTAAATGAAGTAATTACGAGTGGCATTTCGGTGAGGAGGGGGCAATGACACTATTAATAGAGTAAATAATTAATAGGTAGCAAAATTAAATTAGAAACGGATAAAGTGTTTCAATAGGGTAGAAAGTTAAATTAAATGGTTCGTAAAAGAAATTTAAAAAATTACCTGATAAAGAATGATACTAGTAATAGTGCAAATAAAATTTGCCTTTTTAAAATAATAAACACTCCCATCATGCATAGATAAATTTTTGTTAAAGGCACTACACTAACAACAGAACGTAAGATAATAGAAGAAATAAGATAACAAGTAATCAAGGATGAAATTATAAGACAATCAGATAATAAATTAGGAGATATTGAATTACTCACCCTCCCCCTATATTAGTTAATATCAGTCCAGTGTTCTAATTCTTTTACTTGTACGAGTTTCTGATTCAGATTCGTGCAATCTTCGTTTCCTACCATTATTTAATGCTGTATTCCAAATAGGACCTAGTGATTTTTCTACGGCTGTTTCATTCATGATGTCATTTCACGATTTAATATCTATGGATTCTCTAATCAATCTAGTTGATCTGCTACGGCCACAAATTGATGTACGTCTACACCCATCCAAATTAATTGAGTGTCCTGTCTCTACTGTATGACGTGCAAGATCCGATCTATTACCATGGCCATACTAGCATGCGGTTTTATGTTCCCCTCTGCTTACTCTAATTGGACGCATGGTTTCATCAACATAAATCAGGTTACAGTCGTTACATGTAATTTAATATATTCCTGATGTGTCTAATGGATCGGAATATTTGGCGAAATCATGATAACAGTGGATTCAAAAAATTCGGTACGCAATCCGAAAATCGGGTAAATAATATATACCCTGTCGCGGAACATGTTTCTTTTACAGTTTTCTATTAGATTTCCAAATTCCGTGTATGGATGCATTTTTATTGCTGATTTCTCTACTGTGGTAAGTTATTTTATCCAATAATTCTCTGTGTTTTCTTATAAAATATATTCCTATCAATGCTAAATATTCAATGTCAAAACTATATATATACTAGCTGTCGACGTAATAGGAGGTTCTTGAAGTAATGATGTTAAGCTTATTTTAGTCTCCATATACAAACTGGCTAATTTATTAATGTTGACGTTACGCTGACACAAGACGATGAGATTCACAGTTGCGGGTAATTTGTGTGACCACTTGGTGTTCCGCAATTTATATCTGCTAAGATGCGCCTATACGACACATTGGTGCTTGTTTAGATTTAGCTGCTTTTTGTTGCTGAGAGCTGATATATATATGCAATTGTGTATTAGATGTTGCGCACCAAGTAACAAATCAATTCACATATTATCAGAAAGGTAAATTAAAGACAGTATGAATGGAACGTACAACCCCATGTGCAAAATCGTTTCGTGCTTACTGGCGATCCATTAGTAGGAACCGGTAGTGCGCCATATACCCACTATATATTTGGGTGAAGAATATGGGACAGATTGACCACAATCTCCCATACGAATTTGTAAACCTGCAGTAGTGAAGCTAACTTCATATAATGTCGTCGATAATGCAATTTGAAGAGGACTTACTATATATATATATATATATATATATATATATATATATATATATATATATATAATATATATATATATATATATATATATATATATATATTACCAAGCCCGTAACTGGTACCAACTTTATAGCTGTGTCAGTACCTGATAATAACTCTATGGATTCCGAAAATGTACACATGGAAAAAAGGTTGCAGAAATAATACATGATACCAACCCAATTTATATAAAGTATGCAGAAGTTCACCAAAATTGAGAACTACAACTACTTCTGAACACTTGTTACTCCTGCAAATCGATAAACTCGGGCCTTAATCGATAGATTTTTTTTCATCTAGATTTATTCTTTCGTCTGGTTATTTTACAGAACCCTGGAGGATACAGGATATTCTAATCAGTTTACGAGCTGTTTAGAAACAACTCGATTGATACATGTTTCAAATGATGTTTCTGTACTTAAAGTGGTAATATCTTGTCATAAGTAGAGAAGAGATGTTACGACATAAACCGAGAACTATCGAAGTTGTTAACTTTTATTTTACTATTCTAGGTGTATCATTAACAATCGTCCAACTGTTCACGAGGAGCCACCACTGTCGCTAAATCATCCACGACGTGCATGGACCACTCAACAACGGGAAAATTCGCACAGCGTCAAACGTACTATCTGTTAGCGTTACCTCTGTAGGTACTTTTTCAATTCTTATGATAATCACTTTGGTTAACTTGTTTTCTGTCTTATTTGAAAAATCTTATTCAAATGACCAATCATGCAAAATAGCTAAATAGCAGGTAAAACACGTTCTTTACTAATTTATAAGGCAAAGTCAAAGAGACATACAAAAATAAATATGACGCACTTGCTACTAAACAGCATGGACCGAGGCGCTGCGTGTAATTCTTGCACTCATGTGTTATCCAATTTGGTTGCCAAATGAATATAATGGCGGTGTTAAATGAGTCATCACAAAGGCGCGTTAGATAGGCAACGTACGCCTGTTTGGCGAGTCTTCGGTAGCTGTTTTAATATCAGACTGTTATAAATATAAACGAGGCGTTTAAGTTAAATTTACTATTTTAGTCACCTCTCCTCTTAATTTGGTGTGATAAGCTGTGGACTGCAGTAGGTGCTCGATAGTGAGTGTCAAATATATACTGGGAAGAAATTCGCTGTAAGGGCCTAAACAAGGAGCAGGTAATTTGGCACAACTCAATCTTGCAGATAGTTGATTCACTGAACATAATAGAAACTAATCTTCATCAGATGAAACGATTTGTTAATGAATTCTTGAACATGAAAATTGTAATATGAAACTTGATTGTAAAACTGGAAATATGCACAGCTAGCTAATCTCAGTTTCATTCGAGTGTCCGTCGCAAAAGTGTGTCAGTGTCTGTTGAGTTTCACACCTTATTAATGTTGCATTTCAAAAATATTTTTGGTGTTTTGCACCGAATCAGGAATCAATTTTGTTTGCTGCTGAACGTGGGAAAACGTTTATGCTAATCTACGCGACGGTTTAATTCATCAGGCAGTTGCTTGCGAAGTCTTTTGAATTTAGCTGGTTACTCGTCGACAAATCGTTCATTTGTAAAAGAAAGCATCAATGGCAAGAAAATGACACACGTGTGCCTTCTAAAAATCACTGTCCGTAGCAACAAACTTTAGCACCGTCGTGCAACGCTTACTCTCAAAAATGCACCGTGTTTTATTTTAAATAATGCATTATCATAGTCCGTTTTAAAAAAAGATACCTCATTGAATTAATCTTTGCCCCAGTTAATATATCATTTTCATTGCCCAGATTGAAAATTTTTTTTTGTTAAATGCGTGAGCCTCACTTTATAAAGAAGCAATTTTATTTGATTGCCTAATAAAAACATGGTGAATCGGGCGGTTTTTTGTGTGAACTCTTCAATCTTTCATTGAACAAAGAATTCTTTCATCATTTGTGGTTATCGTATGCTTAAAAGTCTGCTAAAAAAATTAAATCATTTAATAACACGCTACTGAAAGAACTATATCTGTTTGCGATAAATAAATTTCCAAACATGTTGTTTTTAAAACCAGCAAGTAATTGTTGATAGACTAAATCATTCACTTGAAAAATAACTGTCCGATTTGAACAGGATTTTTATTAGTTTATCCAAGAAGAAACTAATTTCGCTACAAAATGACGTCCTTGCTTATGGATATAAGTCTTGCATTCCTGGCAAAGAAAATCATATATTGTCATGGTTGCTTGATGTTTTATTTATCTGTAGTTTTATGTAGTTGTCCTTGTGGAATTCACTGTTTGCTGAGTTCAACATTAACATAGCGCTTAATTTTTGCATTATGTGTCCCCTTTGATAAGTAAGCATTTATTAAACAAATTTGGTGTCATAAACTGAAACCCTTAATTACTTTACCCCAGTTGTTCCGCATGTGTGAATTCATTTTAATTTTATAATACTATAATTAAGATTGCGAACTTGATATTAACACCTGACCCATTATGTACATACATTTTTCAGTATGAGCTAAGAATTGTGTAATGTAGAAAAGACAATTCATCCAGTAGACTGGTTTTGTCCTTATTGGAAACTCCTTACGTGCTTTCCAGAAT
Organism: Eudiplozoon nipponicum; assembly: GCA_029291075.1. NCBI lineage: Eukaryota > Metazoa > Platyhelminthes > Monogenea > Mazocraeidea > Diplozoidae > Eudiplozoon > Eudiplozoon nipponicum. The sequence goes on from JAQBSW010008949.1 coordinate 22,928, forward strand.
TTTCCGCGAACAGGGTTCGAACCTGGAAAGTCTTATTCGGAATCTATTGAGCTAACTACTGATACAAATTGAGTAATCTCGCTTAGATGAGACATTTTAAGTTATTTTAAGTATTGATATATAGATAACTGTTAAATGTTGTCCTAATTTTGTTTGCATATATATATATATATATATATATATATATATATATATATATATATATATATATATATAAATCTATTTACAGATACATGTGGATATACGATCACATACGCGCGCAAAAAAGTTTTTTGCTTAGTCCTTTTTCTCCTTTCCGTGAATAACATAATGCCTATTATGATCTCACATACTCTTTTGTAAATAGAATAGAATAGAATATCTTTATTTGGATTCAAACCACACATGTTCCATCAAATAATAAAATTGGAAAATGTACAATATAAAAGAAGTTATCACATCACATTAAAATGTGCAATTAGTCTCATGTAGATAAGTAAATCTCACTAGTTGTACTGTACAATATATCAATATCAGAAAGTTCGGCTGTAAGAATAATAGATTCATCATCAAAAATAGGAAAAATTAAGGTATAATTCGAGTGTAACATTATGCAAAAAAATGAGAACCATGACTAGCAATTGATTGTATGTATTGTTGACTAACATGATGATATAATGCATAGCATTTCAATTTTAATAATACAAAACTTGGAGAGAAAAATTTCAAGAAGTTATGTTGCTGATAACAGTTATCCTTCTGTTTTATTCAAACATCAGAAAGAATTATCATAATCAAAATTAAAAATTTCAACAGGATTGTAGACTCTTCTATTTCAGTAGATAAAAACTTAAAAGACATCTTAGATGGAGGCGTTTGTCTAAGCCCCTATGGCAATTGATTATAAATTTTGTAAATTTTTGAAAAGGAGAATAACTTGCTCGCAACATTCCCCACCAATGGAGGAGATATTGCCAAATCTCAAGATCTAGTTCCAACTTCATGACTCTTTCTTATTAGATTCATATAGGCACTAGTCCACTGGTTCAAGTGGAAAACTATTATGCAATAGCACATCCTCCGGAACCATAAAGTTTGCAGTGATACAAACTGTAATCTAGAGGCGTATATAATGCAGGAGATAGGACTAATTTGTTTCAAAACTTTTCGTTGTACAGCTTCTATCTTATTGAACAAACCCTTTTTTAATGGATTCCAAGTAGCGACAGCGTATTCCAGTATCGGTCTGATCCATACTACATACATTTTAAATTTTATGTCATTAGATGAGATATTTCTATTTATTGGTGCCCATCTGTTCTTGGCACTGCCCACTATCCTTTCAATATGTCTCTCAGCAGAAGCTTTACATTGAATAGTTATGCCTATATCCTTAATTTCTTGCATAAGTTTAATCTCAAAAACATCATTAATCACAACATCATGAAAATAAACATAATCAAAGTCTGTTCTGTTACCTATTTTTAAACTCTCGTCTTTTACTGTTTATTCTCAGCCTTAGTGTTAACCAATATCTTCTTAAATCATACAAATCTAGTGTCACATTATTTTTGGAGAATTGACATATTTTGGATCAATTGAACATTATTTTTAATTATATATATATATATATATATATATATATATATATATATATATATATATATATATATATATACCTAACAATTTCAGTGATAGACGTACAATGTAGGAATAAGCACTACTGAAATATTACACTTCTGCATGTGATATATGATCTCTGAATTGTGTTGCCTGTATATATATATATATATATATATATGTGTGTGTGTGTGTTTGTTTATGTGTGTATTTATGTATTTAAATTAAAAAGGATAAAATTAAACACTAATCTATCAAACACTAAATAAAAGAATTTAAAATGTTTTATCTAAAGAAGATGGCTCAATTTATTTTCTCATTACGTTTAATCTGTATTTTACACCCATGTATTTAAATACATTATGGTATTGTAACGGCTCAGATTAATTCGCCGACATATTGTCAAAATTAAATTCAAAATTTGACCCTCTGGACCAATGAGAACACGAAAAACTACCGGTGGCCAATTGCGTGCGACTTTGCATCCATGTAATCACGATGTAATTACCACGCAACTCAATTTCTGCTTTGCTCACTAGGTGTGATTGTTTTCAATTTCCTGACGACGCTGATCATCTACGCTGACTGTTCTGATTGCGCATCCAGTCATACGTCAGCTTGTAACACCACTCCTAACCCAATGTCAGACGCGTCTGCAATAATTTACATGTTACCTAACGTTAAAGTCAAAATAGTTGCATCTACAAATTTCTTCTAGCATAGCATAAACGCTTCTTGAGCCTCCTCCGTCCAACGAAACGGTATCTTGGCACCAGTTAACTTAGACAAGAGTTGCAGCGTAACTGCCATCTCTGCGAGATATGGTCTATAGAAATTCACCATACCAATAAACCGACGCAATTGTTTTCTAGTAGTAGGCACAGGGTAATCCTTGATAGGATGTACATTCGAATCTAATGGCATACATCCTTCAGCTGAGACTAAGTGACCCAGGAACCGCACTTCTCGACCTACCTGAATCTTTTCTGGATTAAAGTGTAATCGCCATTCTACAGCTTTGGCCAACATCTTCTGCAGCCAAATACGTAATTCGTGTTCAGTATTGGCTCATATTATAACGTCGTCAACGTAAGCTGTTGTACAAGTTAAGTCAGATACGAACGAGTCCATCATACTTTGGAACACTTTCAGTGCGTTTTTAAGACCAAATGGTACCCAAGTGAAATGAAAATGACCTTGGCGTATCTGCACTACTAACCTTTATCGGTCTTTGGGCCGCACGCCTCTTTACCAAAATCCATGTTTAAGATCAAGCACGGGAACCTATTTGCCTTCCGCTAGCTGTGAAAAGAGATCACGCAAAGCCGGCATGGGTTACGGGTCAGGTTTAGTCACCGAGTTTAATCGCCAGAAATGAGCCGCCGGTCGGAGCAATCTATTTTTTTTCTTAACGTAAACCATTGGAGCTCGAAAAACAGATGAAGATGGTTCAAGAACGTCGGATTCTATCATTTCTTGGGTTGCTCGAGTCACCGCTGCTTATTTCTTTGGATGAGCACCATATAGTTTTGGTGATTCGTAAGCGCATTTAGTTGCAGCCATAGTTTAAACTGGTCGACCGTCGGCACTGGACATTCGCTGCAATCAGGCAGTTGTAATATAAAGTTCTATTGGGTTTGAAGATTCTTCCACCACCCGGGCAGACAACTGGTCTCCTCCTGCACCTTAGGGATACATATAGACTTTATTAAATTTATGCTTTCAGGACTCGATAGGCATATACGCTTATTTTGACAGTCTACCGTCTTAACCAATTTTGTAATGAAATTAATTCGCAATAAGGGTGAATGTGTATTCGCTACAACAAAAGACAAATGGTAGATATTTTCATTTATTATTAATTTCGTGTCCCATTCGCCCGCAGCCACAATCGACGCGCCCGATACCTGACACAAATTTTCTCTCGTAGGTTTTACTTTGTTTAATGGACAAGCCATTGGTAATACCGACACATCAGCTACTGGATCCAATTGCAATATTACTGGCTGTCCGTTGAAGAGTTCTAAAATTTTTACTTAAATAAAAATCCTTACATGTGGCAACGTCTTCCGAACTACTTTTTCTTCGAAGGCCATCTGATTCTAAAAACCTTTTAGGGCTTTCTGCTGGTCTTCCCTCGATCTACCCATCGGTGTTTCCAAAGGATTAATATTTTTGCCCTGACCTTGACTACCTTTATTTGTGAGATTGTCGACCCTACTTCCCATTGAACTGGCCGTTCTCTACGACCACTATACTGGTTTTGCTGACGCTTAGACGATGTATTCGTCGAAGCTGTTGTTCTTATATATTGACATTGCTTCCACGCCACTGGCTGTTGCAGTCTGACGCGGAATAGCTGTTTATGCCGCAAAGAATTCCAGTAAGGTATGTCGCTCCCCCCAGATGTTGTAACCAAACCCATGCGTTGAGTTACAGCTGCCACGTTGTTTGTCATCATAGCCGAACTTTGAAGAGTCTCAAGTCTTCCTTCCATGCCTTCCTGGGCGCAGGATATTGCACCGTATCTGGTAGAATCGAGCAGCATAAACATGATGGCCTCATGCGGTTGCAACTCGAGTAAAAACTCAGTTAGCTTGGAGAAACACCGTTTGATGCGTGCCACGGTATCACTTGGCATCTCACCCATTAATGGTTTGAGACTGTACAATTCTGAAAACACCTCCTGAGGCCTGGCTCGGAAGTGAGCCAACACTCGTCTTTTGTATTCTTCATACGTGAGGTCGACGGGCAATTCCAATTGGACTGCTAATGTCCGGTAAACTAACTCCTAAACAGCCACGCGCATAATAGGTGTCTTCTAATGTAAATTCTTTTGCTCGAACTGATGCGTCAAATTTTTTTAACCACAACTGCGGCCTTTCCACATCAACAGGTGCACTCAATGTCTTAAATTCTGATGGTGGTCGGCAAAATCTCGTCGATTCGGCTGAAAACGCCGGCACATTTCTTTTTGTTTATTCTTCGGCGCCATCGTTAATATTGTATCCACCTATATTGGTTAGGTCGTGTACGCAGATTCCCTCGGTATGTATTATAAATGTATCATCCAGACGAAACTTAATTATACCTAATTCTGCAGTCAAATTGTTCATTTGTACAGTCAGTCCTTGAATCAACGTTTTCAACCCATAAGAAGCCATTTGTAGATTTACCACACATGTTTTATTTTTAATCAAGTATATGCAGTATTTTGCTCGGATAAAGAGCATCTATATAGTAAAACAAATTTACAAATATAAAATATTTTATGTTCACTTTAGCTCGAAGTCTGTTTCCATCATTGTGCTGACTGCCTCATCCTAATACGGGCGCTATTGCGAAGACATTCTTTTGAATTAATGCCAGCTCTTTGTAGGACCCTTGGTACGTTCTTTGTCTCAAAGATGGCTATTGCTACATCAGCCATCTCGGTGTTGCCACAGATCTTCAACAAAACTAATAGAGGCTTTCGAACCGCAACTAACAAATCCTGCTTATTCTTCAGATGCATCTAGTCAAATCATCACCATCCAACGTAAATAATAACAGAGCAAGTGTCTAGATAGACTTCTAGAGACCCACACGTTGTAAACACTCATAAACTCTCATGGTATTTACGGGTGAATATTCTATGGCCCTGTTAAGGGCGTTACAGTATATATATATATATATATATATATATATATATATATATATATATATGCGTTCATATATAGGCATATGTATATATATTTATCCGTAAACATGTTTTTATTACAAACAGCAATTGGATGAACATTGGCAGATAGTTGATGCACAATTAAAAAAAATAAATATAAACAGATGCGTCAGAAAGTTGTAATGTATCTATGTCATAATTGTGTTTTAATTTTTTCGGTGAAAATCTATGATATTCCATTGAGAACGAGATTAGAAAATGCCCCGAAACTTCGGGTCAGATTTAATGAGGCAGGGCTTCAGTGACTGGTTCGAAAATTTTCAATATTCTCCATCTATTATTGGTGTCCACGTACAATGGTTTGTTAATTTTTAACTGGCTAGTTGTCTCGCATTACGAGCCTACATCTGCCCGCAATTTTTGACCAGGAAATTATTTGCCACGTGCAATATAACCAACTACCGTGAAGTGGAGCAAGTATACGACATTAAACGGTATTACATCATAGCAGAAGCACTTGTCTGGTTGCACCACTGATTTGCAGTAAATCTGTCTCTTTTTTGCTGTATCTGTAGTTGACCCGTATATTTTTGTTCTCTTTAGACGCACCATTAACTATTTTTCTGGCATTGTTCAAATTTAGACTACATTAATCATTATAACTCATGAGGTCGACATTCTGACCCCTGCATTTTAACTTAAGAAAGCGAAGATTATACTAGATCCTTAAAACATAGTTCACAACAATTAATTAAAATAGCAGTTGACTGCGTTATTTAAATAGGCAAACATTTATATGGAATTTGATTGACTGGCTTTTCTCAGCCGAGCATACATAATTCACAGACAATTAGCAAATACAATTTAACAATAATTTTTTGCGTGGGTGGTGGTAACAATTCTTTAAATCAAGTTTGCGAGCTTGAAGTAAACATCAATCCCATTGTATTTAACCAGTCGTCGAACAACGTAGCAAAACTACCACCAGCCGCAACGTACTGACGCGTTTCGACCTTCCATGATCATCATCAGAGTACGACGGCAAATGCGTCAGTGCGTTGCGGCTGGCGGTAGTTTGTTATGTTGTTCGACGACTGGTTAAATACAATGGGATTGGTGTTTACTTCAAGCTCGCAAACTTGATTTAAATAATTAGCAAACAATTTAGACTTCTTCAGTTGTAAGTTTGTAGTTTGTATTCTTTTGCAACATATGTATAAATAGGGATTTGTATTTATTTTTGGACATTTAATTTTTACTTTTATTTGAAATAAATAGTTCATTAAATTAGAGAATTATTAATTGCGCCGGTTTTCATAACAATTATTTCAAGCAAGTTTGTGTTCTGGAGATAAGCACAAATCCTACTGAATAAAACTAAACTAAAACATAGAAAACCTACTCCCAGTTACACGCGCTAACGCGTGAGCATCATCACAGCACGATGTTAGGTTGTCTAATTAGGAGCAATCTGCAATCCGTATATAATTTACGGAAAATCAGTTATGAGGCTCTCCTCCTCCCACCACCCTGTAGCCTTATATGCGTATTGCTTGACAGGAAATGCCGACTGCACAATTCCAATGCAGTCACGAGCATTAAATATTTGCGGCTTCCGTCACTCGTATATGTTATTTACAATTAAACAGTAATTGATTGCGCGGGTGATGATAGTATAAATTATAATCAAATTTGTGGACTTGGGATAAACAAAAATGTAATGTCATTCAAACAGTCGCACAACGCAACAAAACTACCGGCAATCGGTTGTGAAGATGATCACCTACCCATGACTTGTTAGATCAGCAAGAAAATTTATGAATTAAATGAAGATTGATATTCTTATTAACGCAGGCACATTCTTTTTATTGAAAACCTTGAAATTGCTACGTCATTATGAACCTATCAGGTACAAAAGAAGTACGTGCATCCCATAGCAAGATTAGACTATCTGCGTGAAAAAATGTAAAACTCTGAGGGGTCAATGAAAAATGATGATAATCGTGCCAAAAACGGTGACAAAGTTTCGATTGCTGATGAAAATAGTAGCTACAAGCATGGAAACCCCATATCTAATAGAGTTAGTGATTCGCCATTAGAAGAGGCTTGGGATTCTTACCTTTGCATTTTGTTTTGCTTTGAGATTTTATATTACGAAAACGTTTACGTCAAGCTAAAAATACGCAAAGCTAAAGAAAGGCTCCTATGTACCTATCATATTTGACTGCGATCGGATCACGAGATAACGAAAAAGCATGACACAATTATTTTAATCAAGATTGCGGACTTGATATAAACACCTATCCCGTCATAAAATGAATGTTATTATAAAGTTATGATCGTTTAAAGCGTAACACAATTGCTATAGGAATTAGTGATGCGAATTTTCGGAAAATCATAACTAAACCCCCTTTTCATGAATATATAACACTTTCAACAAAACATCAGTAATCTGCTTCTAGCATATTCTCAGTTAGATACCTTTATGAATTCCTCATTATAAAGCGGAAAATGGGTTTCACGCCAATGTAAAATTTCATCCTCACATGTTGCCGCTAGAAGATATTATCGCCGAGGCTCCAGATACTAGATGCCTTGGAGACCTCAAATTTTACTGTAGAAAATTCAAAATTAATTTTAATGTGCTTAAAGAATACCCATTTAATGTGTTTCCTTGCAAGGTTATGTAGTGATTTATTCAATTCTTTTACAGCGGTGAAAAATTTGGGTAATTCAAAAGAAAATCGGCGTGAATCGTCATGGGTCCACGTAAGTGCAGTTGTGACTATATCTGAAGTTTATTCTGACCAACAATAGTTAACTAAGAAACTAATTTTTAACTTCAAACACGCAGTGCACTCGACTTGTATAGCAGAACCGTAGAGAAATTTTATGATAACTTAAGCATATAAATATGTCAAACACCTTGGTTATGTCTACAGTAGACGAGTTTTCTCATAACGTTTGGTAGATTGATGAACCTTCAAATAAAAAATTTCCTTTGCGTTAAAGATTTTCTTCAGGAGTGGATTTGACCAGTAAGCCAACAACGAATCACTTTCTTAGGAAGGCGGGAGGTTCGCTAAATTGTACATGCCGGTAGAAAGATTCACACG
>JAQBSW010008950.1:0-31296 GCA_029291075.1 Eudiplozoon nipponicum
GATTTTACCGTCCAATTGTGCAACATTCTGCATCTAGATATATAGTGGGTAAAGAGCGTAATACCGGCTCCTACTGATTAGTCGCCAGTAAGCACGAAACGAATGTGCACAGGAGATTATACATTCCGTTCATGCTGTTTTTACTTTATAGTTCTTGCTATTTTTTAATTAACTTGTTACTAAGTTTGTAACACATAAGACACAATTTCATACATATTAATTCTCGGCCACAATCAGCATTTAACATATGTTAATTGATGTTTTGTTGGCTGTAGCCACATGTGACCCAGGAGAAGCCAGGCGTTGCTGAATACTTGCTTTACATTCATATTGTTTCGCCACACAGATATCACTATGACAAATCAGTGGCCCCGTGAAGCGGAGCTACAAGCAGATTCTGTCGGCCGCTGGACTAACTGCAGCCAGGCCTAAATCAGTCGAGCAACTGTGGCGGGCTTATATGTCCTGACCGGAGGACAGGCATAAGTCTGCTTGCCATGATGTGATCAATTTGCGAAAGGCGCGATAGCACTGTTAAATCTGCTGTGTTTATGTACTCACGAAGTGACTAACAAGATGCCGCCTGTGGAGTTGGTAAAGTTCACTAAGACAAAGTAAGGAATACTGGCAAATTTGGAAAGCCCGATGCCGTTGTCGCATCTGCTTGCAGAAGAATCCATCTTCACAGAGCTCGGACTATTGCGCAGTCTCAACCGAATCGATAATAACTTAGATTTTAGCTCGCAACTCAAAGGTAGAGAACTAAAATAAGTTTAAAAATAATTTATCCTTTTCACAGGGCGCGTATAAGGTTACTGACGCTCCGGATCAGAACTTCTACGCAGAGCCCAACGTAAGACAAACGGGAGATCATAGTTTCTCCGCAACGAGATTTTGTTAATCTGACCTCTATCTATTTGACTACCTGACATGAGAAACTCTAGCAGCGCTTCGGCGCGCTAGTATAGTTCGGCCAGCCGTAGAAACAAACAATCACACCGAAGACAAGGTCCACCCACCCATGATGGCACTCTCGACAGAATAGCTCGTGGCAAGTTGAGAAATGTAGGTTAAAAATTCTAAATCAGTAAAATTATCATGCAAACTACGATGGATTAACTGCAACCACGCCATTCGTGCAAGATCACTAACCTTCAGTCTGGTGAGCGCATCCTTATCTGGCTTTCTGTCTTTGTCCAAATTTGCCATTCGCGGATTCCGCGTCAAACGGAAATACATCTCGTCAACTGGATTTCCTTTTGCTAACAAAAACAAGAGTATTACCACAGAGGCCATTTTTAGAAAAGAATTATTAAATGATTTTGACGCAAGGCAAAAAGATTATCGTTTTTAAGAATGTCGGGCCAAATGTAGCAGTACCGTTAGCGGTAGGATGAATTATTCAGATGATAGGCTATTCTATAATTATAACTCTGCTGTAAAACAAACTAGAATTCTTCAGACGATTTTGCTTCGTGAAAGCAAAGTATTTGTGGTTGCCTTAAACTCAGAAATTTGATGTAAAACCCTATTATCACCACACGCTTAGTCGATGATTGCTTAACTGTATTAAATCTGGTAGAACTTGATTTTTAAAATATATCTTTATTATACTCTTTCACTACTCATATAATGAAATTCGTTATTTGATATTTGATTCATAACCCTTATTTATATTTTATTTATCACTTGTTTTAATTAAAAAAATTAACTAGTACGTTGCTTTTCATACCGTTGGTCGGTTACTGTAATTCTTTTCTCATCTCAACTTGTTTTTTTAATATTTGATCTGTAAGTCGTTTCAGGTAAATAAAATTTAGCTTTATATGTAGTTTTAAAGAACAGCATAAACTTCGTTTTCTGTCTACTGATTCGTGAAGTAATGCAATTAATTTGGTTCTCTAACCATTATAGTTCTCATACTAATTGCTTACATGTAAGAGATTGCCAATTGATACAATAAAACACGCGTCAGGCGGTAGGTTTTCTATGTTGTTCGACGACTGGTTAAATACCATGGGATTGGTATTTACTTCAGGCTCCCAAGCTTTATTTAAATAATAGTTTTTCAATTAGTCTGGCTCATTTGTTTATAGCCATTATGGATAAATTAAAGTCAACTCTATGTGAACAATTTGTACTCGCCTGAACTGCTAAAGTCAAGGATTTGTAAGACCTATTTATGGCGTAGGCTAGAAATAGCAGTTTATTCATATCAAATATACTTTGCGGAGATATTTGACTGATGCGTATATAGATAAAAAAATTATATAATAAAATGCGTATATAAATAGATAAACCAACAGCGAAGCAACCATATGCACATTGATATGCAGCAGTCAATAAATATATTAGTGAACTAATTTACATGTCATTGATTTGTGACGCATCACGAGCGCAGTTATAAAAACAACCGACAAGGCTGATCTACGTACCAACGAACAAATTAACTACGGGCTACACGCTGGAATGTTGGCAAAAATTTTATTAATATTTTAATGGAAGTAGTAAGGTGCTTGCCGACTCCCTAACGCCGGTATATAAGTCTTGCCGTTGCACGCTAGTTGGCCTCTCAGATGGCCTGTTCGGTTCTCTATTATTCCAGCGAAGGTCGGCAATATTCAAGCCCACGACCCCATGCTATACAGCGAACCATTGCACCTTAAACTAAACATCGTTCTCCCTGTGCAAGTCGAATCCAATATTTGTTACAATTCAAGTTTTCAAGTAAAATGAATTCACACATGAACTGTAAATAACACGGTGGAAGTAATGAACGCTACGAGATATTCACGAACATGGATTCGTAAGCATTCGTCGTTATCCCTCCATTTTTTCCTTATTTTAAACGTACCATATCCAAAAGTGCTCAAGTTATCCATCATTCTCATAGTCTATGTCTACTGTTATTGAAGACTTTTCATCCAAATAGCCAGTATGATAGCAAAAAGGATTTATCACTGTATACAAATACACAATAAGATGGAGAAAAAAAAAGAAACATTATATAGGTCCACATGGATGCTGTTTAGGCTCCAACTAAAGGAAAGGCTAACCAAGAAACATTAGTTAGTATATAACTGAAAATTGAGTATAGTTTTCGGCAGAAAGGCGCATTGGTTAGAGCACCAGATTCCATAGCAGACGCGCCCAGGTTCGAGCCTTGTCCGCGTCAAATTTGGACAGTACAAAATGAGTTCCAATTTCGAAGTAAACCGATCTACTGGATGGATTGCCTTTTCTACACTATGCTATTCTTAGTTTATACTGACATATGTAAGTAATTAATGGGTCAGGTGTTTATATCAAGACCGCAACCTTGATTATAATAATTCTTATCACCACCCGCGCAACCAATGTTCGTTTAATTATATAAATGTTCACTTCAATATCACTTCCCCATGCAGTATGGTGTCTGTTCAGTAATGACAGATTGGGGATGGTTAGTTGGAACTTTGGGTCTAAATGGATGTCATATGAGCTCCACCTAAAGAAAAAAATAGACTAACCAATTTACGTCAGTTAGTATATAACTGAAAATTGTGTGCAGTGTAGTATGCGGAAGGAAAGCGCACTGGTTAGAGCACCAGATTCCGAAGCAGACGCGCACCGGGTTCGAGCCTTGTCCGCGGCAAATTCTGGACAGTACAAAATGAGTTCCAATTAAGGAGTAAACCGGTCTACTGGATGGATTTCCTTTGCTACAATGTACAATAATTAGCTTATAACGATAAATGTATGTACATAATGGGTCAGGTTTTGGTGTCAAGATCACAACCTTGATAAGAATTAAAGGGTTTCATATGTTTCTATGCTCTATCGTGGCATTTGCCGCTCAATACTTTACTTTACTGCGGCTGACTCCTTTTGGAGGATAAGCCGGCTCCAATGACATTTCATGGAGTTTCTTGGGAATTTGGTACAAGTGGTGTCCTCACCACTCGGCTTTTTGATCGAGGACGCACCTCTAGCCTTTGCACATCCAAGCGCAGTCTGCAAGGCAGCAGTAAGTTGCATGGTTGCCGGTGGCTGTTGAGAGCTCATTCGCCATTCGGAAGTACGGGGTACTGTCCAGGAGTCCATGTAATCCTGTGGCTGTTGAACCCTTTTGTGGCGGGGAACACACGCCGAGTCATGGTGCCGTCGTCGGGCTCATGTGGTATTTTATAGGAGATCCGATTGCCGGTCGGAAATCCACCACGCCCTGGTGACACCACCGCCATAGCCCCGTTAGCCCATGTACGATCGGCCATCGAGACAGGGTTGACACCGTCGTACCACGTTGAGGAGGGGATGGACTTTACGCTCAATGTCTAAAGGTCTCATCTTCTCGACAGTTTTCCACATAAAATACAGACAAATAATTAGAATTCATACGATAAATATCATTTAAATAGCTTCATTAATACTCGTGACTGGCTTACTGCATAAAATTTAACGGTGTATCACTGAACAGTTGTGCAGCGCACATGTGCGTGTGTCCATAACTGATGGACATTCAGTTTAGGGTAATAACGTGTATTTGTAAGCCGACTAAATGCTATTTTAATGGCTCAGAGTACATTTAACGTAGCACTCATTGGATTAAGTACTTCGAATAGGTGAGTGAGTGTGTGTGTATGGCTATAGGCGTATGTATCGAAAACGCCACATTGATAATATCACTTAACTGATTCTTTCATTTATGTGAAATGGCACTCTTAAGAGTGACATCAACGGTTAGGAGGGGACAAAGTTGCACAAATACATACACCGGAAGTAAAATCATGCAAGGTTATATGAGCTAAAACTCAATTATAAAATGATTAGCTGGATTAAGTTATGAACTTAGAATAACTTAAATTCAGACAGGAAATTATATAATTAAACGAACATTGGGTGCGCGATCGGTGATAACATTTATTATAAACAAGGTTGCGAACTTGATGTAAACACCAGACCCATTAATTACTCACATATGTCAGTAGAAACTGAGAATTGCAAAGTGTAAAAAAGGCAATTCATCCAGTAGACCGGTTTCGTCCTTATTGGGAACTCATCATGTACTGGCCAGAATTTTCCACGGACAGGGCTCGAACCTGGGCACGTCTGCTTGGGAATCTGGTGCTCTAACCACTGAGTCACCCTATCACAGGAAAGTATTTTCTAAAAGAAAGGTCATAATGATATTGTAAGAAAAGGTGATACGCGGCATTCAAAGTGCGTTAATCAAGATTATAAATATAACTGAAGCCGCTGTAACTATATTTCTCACATGCTTTTTATTTGGCTTTATTTTGTGCAATGAATTTTCGAACAATCCAAATATCTCGAGAAAATGCCCCAAAAAGAGGGAAATAAATTCTTTGGCAAAATAAGTATCAGGCAATTGTATGACATTTAGTCGCACACGTTATTGATTTTTAGAGGCAACACTTACTCGATCAGATTTTTTAAACCGATCAACAAGTAATGGCATCTGAAAAACAAAATTAAAAATGTATGTGTAAATGAGGTTAATATAATTTTGTAAACTAATCAAGTAAATTTATATATTTTTCATTCTAGCGCAATTTAAATGAACGTCATAAAAAAGGAAAGTGAAAATGGAAACTATACAGGGTATACGTTATTGGTCAAACCTAAATAGGGCATAGAGTCGCCGATCTGGGCGAATTAAAAGTTGGCGTATGACTACCGTACATGTATGAAAAGCATTTATTGATACGTGTTGAAAGTAAGAAAATAATAAGTGGCTCATACCAAATACACTTTCAAATCTTAGGTTCACCACCGCATAAATATTGAATTAAAACTATTCGTTGGTCGAAATAGGGCTCTGTGTCGCCTATTAATAGTGAAGATGACTAATTAATATTCAGTTTTTTGCCATAGGCGTTTTGCTGCCCCAAGGCTTACGAATAATATCTGCTCAGTTCATGAGGCTTTGAAGCGAGAGTTGAAAAAGGTTCCAAAGTGCAGCCTAAACATACTCATTGCTTCTGGCATGCCTAATCTTATTCCGTCCAACTACATTTAACACTGATTTGATTTCTCGATAAAACTGAATGCCATGCCTCAATATAATAAGCTATCAGTTTCGCAAAGATCCGATTGATCTCCACATCTAAGTACGCATCGAGTTTGTTTTCTTACTGGCTGGGCACGGATTCGTCCCTTTCCTCCCAAGGGCTTCTACATTTTTCATACCAACAACTGGAAATGAGGTACAATCTAATCATCGTTGACCGGCAACGTTTTGATTCGTAATTTCCCGAATCATCATCAGGTCTCCAATCACACATACACAGGACAATGCTCACAAAAGCAGCTTTTAAAAAATTGCTGCATAACTCGTTTTATATTTAAAAAATAAATTGACTCACTAATGGTTTTAAACAAAGAATTGGTCTCGGTAACTAAGCTCTAAATATGTAAATGAATGGAGCACACGAAAACACAGATTCAAAAATTATATACATATATACTACAAATGGCATACCGACTCTTACTCATTACAACTGCAGCTATCTCAGATTCCCGGTATACGTAATCTCATCTAGTGTGCAAATGTTAATTGAATAGAAGAGAGAAAGTATCGAACATGCGTGGTACAGCTGTCACGGTATTTAAAATTAAAATTCCAAACTGAACAAACCCAACAAACTTGAGTGTCAGGGTGTATGGATTTACTGGAGTAACAGGTGTTCAGAAATTGTTGTAATTCTCAATTTCGGTGAACTATAGCATAAATTGATATCCATCATGTTGGTACCATGTTCCGATTTGAAAACCATAGTGTTAGTACCATGTACCTTTTCGGTACAATAATGTTGGTATCGGTTACTAACACAATAGCCATAGTGTTAGTATCATTTACAGACTCGGTATATATATTATATATTGTGAGTTAGCGTTGAAGTCGCATTGTCGTTGACTTTAGATTATGTTAGCTTCACTATTGCAGGTTTACACATTCGTCTAGGAGATTGTACCGTCCTATTATCCCACATTCTTGACCAAAATAAATAGTGGTTAAAGGGCGTAATACCGGCTCCTACTGATGAGTCGCCAGTAAGCACGAAACGAATGTGCATGAGATTATACTTTCCGTTCATGCTGCCTTTGGTTTATCCTTCTGGTCACACCTGAACTAATTTGTTACTAGGTTCAAACACCTAATACATACTTGCTTATATATTAGTTCTCCGCAACAAACGGTATTTAACTGTTGAGTGTCAGATATTGTGTTTTTGCGGAGAACTAATATATATGCAATTGCGTTAGGTATTCCGCACCTAGTAACAATTAGTTCAAATAAGACACAAAGGATAAATTAAAGACAGCAAGTTACGTAAGTAGAACGAGAGAAGGCCAGAGTGACGCTTAAGTTAAGATACTAAATAAAGAAAGAAAGGAAGGGATAGTAATGACAAACTATAGGTAATCTACGTAAATGTTCTACAATTACTAATAATATGCACGTTTTGATATTGTATTTAGCTACTATTTTTGCTCAATTTTGAATCAGTCAATACCATAATTTTGCGCTTTTCTAGTTGTTTCCTTCTTTATTTGGTTTATTTTATTACCTTTAAATCTCAGCAATATCTCCTTCATTAACCACACTATTATAATTGCCGGATAGCTGTTTATTTTGAATATTTCCCTTAATCTCATGAATTTCTTATCCCTATATTTCAAATCCACTATTTAAAAAAATAATATCATGGATTTATGAATGCCTATTTTCATTTTATATGGGAGGTTAGAGAAGAAATTGGGAAGGATTCCCGAGTAAGTCTCTTTACAATCTGGGTTCATTCCGTCTTATTTTCATCATTAATCCCTTTTTTCCAATGTAAATTTTAATTCACCTATCTGTTTGGCTAACTCTAGTAATTTATTTAACTCATTAATCCCATGATAACAAATTAAAAACATTATCGAGATATCTCACACACAGGTTTTGCTTGAGTGGAGATTTTCACAACAGATTTTTTCAAAATAGTTCATAAGATTATTTTTTTTCTGGGAGGAACTGGGCAATCTTTACTGTTTCTGTAATTATCTCATTCCTAGGTAAGTAATTTATATGGATAGCAGTGTTAAGTCCAAGACTAAGAATTGAAAATCTGCACACTAGATGAGATTATGTATACTATGAATTTGATATAGCCGGGATTGTGATAAGGTAATGGTAGGTCTGTCATTTGTAGTATATATATATATATATATATATATATATATATATATATATATATATCGTATGTATGTATGTATGTATGTAGGTAGAAGGCTGTAATCAGTTCAAGCAAGCCTTCGATTGTAAGCGATGCCATTCGCCAGGTGTTCATTTTATTCTTCTGAATGTTCTACATCGTTACGTAGAATGAAAGTTTTGAGAAAGGTAAAAACAATGCATATGGCGGATAAAACTAATGATAAGATATTAAGAGGATAATCAAATGGAAATGAATAAACACGATATTGACATACTGAATATTCACATATTACATAAATCATAATAGAATGATGTCAATAACTTATGGTAAACGCAGAAATGAACTTTTTAATGAGTAATGCATTAATACTGAACAGTGAGTATTCTTATTATGACACACAGCTAAACTAAGCCAATATTTGAATAACAATTAATAATGAAAAATGAACAGAAACCAATGCTCTTCGCAGTTAACGATCATGACAAATATTTAATGTCCGTATCAAGTATTTGTCGTATAGCCATGAAGATTAATTCCGAATCAAACAATATCGGAAGGTCGTTTTCTGTTTCTTTTATGCATTAGAAAGTACCGGGTTACTTATAATGCTAAAATTGGCCATATTAAATAGTCAGAGACAATCATAGCACAATTAATAAATACGCACACAGGCAGTAATAAAACTGGTCGGAACAATGTCGCAATTACGAACGTAAAGTTAAAAATCTGGAGCTACTTCACAGAGGCTGTGCTATATATAGAAAGAATGAAAAGCACCCCTAAATACTGTATATTAAGCTTTCTATAGGTAAATACGCCAGCTTATTCCAAAAATATGAATCAACACAAGTAAATTGCTTTAGTTACAAGTTGATAATATAATCTACACAACCTGCGTCATTACCAGAGTAAGACATCTTCAATGTGGAGTAGTTTTATGAAAACGTGTCCGTATCAATACTGTAGTACATTAGTTTCAAAGAACCATCAGAGTTAGAAAACAGCAAACTACGATGAATTGCTTCCGAGATTATTTAAGGAAGGTGGCGATAAAATTTCGAGAGCGTTGACTACTGTTTTTCGTCCTATATGAAATGAGGGGGTGGTCTCAATTGATTGGAATGAGTCGGTCATCATTCCTATTTTCAAAAGGAATACCGAATTTCGTGTGAACCATCGTGGTATAAGCTAGACTCCAGTCGTGTCTAGGTTCATTGCTTAGATTATTCTACGCCGTCATAGCGCTTTACGTGAATCACAAACTAGAGATGAACAAGCCGGATTCCGCTCAGGACGAGTTTGTAAAGATAATATTTTACGTTAATGCAAGTTGTTGAACAGCCACATTTATATCAACGTCTTTAGACATTTAAGGTTGCATTTGCTTTGTGAATCTGAACAATTGGGATTCAAAAAATAATATATAAATATAATGTTTCGGAACGAGGTTGCCACATTTGCTTAAATCTGCTATTGTGAGTATTGTGTTTTGTATATATGTGACTATTGGCCTGATGATGGATAGAGTATTGAATTTCCGAAACGTTGCCAGTAAACAACACAATAAGCAACACCGCATTTCTAATGATTATTATGAACGATGTTGAAGCCTTCGGAAAAAAGGGCGATTACGCACATAGCCTGATTGACGACAAAACAGAGGAATACGTGGAAAGGTTAATCAATCTAATCTTTGTGAAACTGCTAGTGCAAAGCTCCACCCCGCGTACGCAAACCGCGGCAATGCAAAATTTGATGCTAGCACGCCACAAAAATTCAAACTCTATATGTCAGACATATATGATGCCATATTCGCCACACTTATGAATCAGTACAAAAGGAAAAAGATGCTGATTTATAGGCAGATGGAAATAACCTAGTTCCTTAATAAATGTTTAAAATTTAATGTTATACCGATATGTTTTAGGTTAATACTTTCATTCATGTTGGCTAAAGTAGGTAAGACTCTTAAGCATGAGATTTGTTTACCGTTAATAATAATATCGATCAATAAACTAAACAGACGTAAATTTGAACTGATTAGAGAAAAGATTAAAATAAGATCTATATTACTCGCGAAATTATATACGATGGACTTTAAACACATTGAATATTTCACAGACAATATGAGGGATAAAGGAAATAAAACAGTTAGACAAAGCACTGAAAAGAAAATAGCTAACTTAGGAATTAATTGCCCGTGGCGAAATAAAAGAATTGATGCGTAAGAAAGAAGGCTGGCAGATTTTGACATGGGGATGGTGGCGATATAATTTCAGGAGCGGACTACTGTTTTTCGTCCTATATGAAATGAGACCATCTCACTTGATTGGAATGAGTCGACCATCATTCGTATCTCGAAAAGGACTACCGTATTTCGTGTGAACCATCGTGGTATAAGCTTGACTACAGTCGTGTCTACGTTATTTGCTTCGCTTATTCTACGTCGATTTAGCGCTTCACATGAATCACACACTATAGAAGAACAGACCGGATTCAGCTCTATCTACACAAAAGCTTCTGGTGGTGTTAAAGTCTAGAACGAATTAACATACAACTTTACGACCAGCAGTGGTGTTCGTCAGCGCTGTCCACTTTGCCTTTTTTATTTTTGTAATCGATGCTATTTTGAACAACTCTTCCACACTTTCAGAATGCAGTTGTTGAAATTTTCCCAGGCGCTAAACACGTCGATCTTGCAGACGATATCGTACTATTATTCGCCAAACGAGCTGCTGCTCAGGCCACCTTGAATAGATTAGCGGACGGTGTTCCGTCTTTCTGTATGATATTCGCACCCTCTAAATTTAAGAAACGTTTACAAGATCATCCACCACTCACTCCAACAACAAATGCCCTATTTACGTGTGAAAAATGATATAGGATAAAATCAATATTATAAATTTTCCTAATATTTTATTCATAAATTACTTATTAAATTAATAAATAAAGTGCAATCAGTCTACCTATTGGCTCTGAATAAAAAAGACAGTTCGATCTAGCCGCACTACTACACGTCACCACTCAAGGAATACTTAAATTGGTAAAATCCACGAGAAACTAGCATAAAATACGATCTAATTGAGAGGCTGGAATAATTATACGTTACAAATAGACTCGTTGAAAAAATGTCGAGGGGGACTAAGATCACCGTTTATCTATGCATGTATGTATGCGTGCCACGTTTTGAATACCATCGGGCAAAAGCTCCAATGCCAGCTCACATTAACCTACCCGCGTAAAGATAAAGAACCTCAGTTTAACCTGTACATACAGAAATGTCTGTTCAATAACAAGTGAGAAAACTTACATCACGTCGAGTAAACACAACTGGTATGCTAATGTCAGGCAACTGACGACAAACTTCGAATTTTACACTAACGAAAAGACGTTTACTCGCATGTTTGTACTGTGCTATTTGCCGCTCGATTTCAGGAAGAACATGACAATCTAAAGGACTCTCGTACAGTTCACCACGCATATGCCTGCGATAAATCTGAGACAAGCATAAAAAAACAAAGACAGATGATGAAATCTAGCATGCACCAATACATATTTTTAGTAGAATAGTGCCAGATAAAATTAAGAAACGGAAACTAATTTAAACACTTATAGTCGGCCAAATTAATTATACAAATAAAGTAATGAAAATTATTACTAGTATTGTTAAATTATAATGACAGGATTTGAATATATATTTATATGCTATCGGCATGAACTAAACTTTGCATAAAACATCAAATGCGACTCATCAACAAGACCGGTTTCATCCTTCAGTCATGCAAATAATCTACCGGTCTACTGAAGCCACGCGTGGCATGACATTTTCAGTTATAAACCAGTGTATGCTGTTGGTCAGCTTTTATTTCCAGTGGATTCTATTCGGCACCGCAGTCGTTACAATCCGACATTATGAGGCAAGCATCAATGCACTATGGGAAGTTACAACGAACTACGGTAAAATACATAATATAATTAAACATTTATTTCTTCGGAATAAACAAAACATTGCATAGGCAAACCAAACTAATTTATCTACAATGCGGATTCTGTGCACGCATCAGTAAAATCCAGAACTGTCGAAATCGGGATAAAACCCAGGCAGAAATTGATTCAGACTATTACTATTGAGTGCCTAATTATGAAGACACTGGACTAAAAATGAATTTTATTTCCTATCCCATCTCATTTATAGTCTATCTCAATAATGAACAAAATTTTAAAACAATATACATCTAGCAGATGAGCAAAATAAGAACCTGGCGCAGTTGCCAATGTAACAGACCTTCTCTGGATAGACGTTTGCCACCAATTTCAACATCATTATGCTTTTGGAATAATATTCCGACAAAATAGAACACAGAAGGATCGGTACACAACGGAATATTGAACATTAAACGATCATTAATTGTGCAGTTAGTGATAACAATTATTTAAATCAGGATCGCGAGCTTGAAGTAAGCACCTATCACATGGTAATTAACCAGTCTAACAACTAATAGCGGTAGGTTTTCTATGTTGTTCGACTGGTAAAATACAATAGGATTGGTGGTTACTTGAAGCTCAAAAACATGATTTAAAGTATACTGAACATGATACATGATAGTTAAATTAAACATGCTTATTAGCAGCATGACACAAATTAAACTGCTAAACAATCAAACTTCAATGATTATAACACAATTTTTATCAGAAATAGACTGATCTACTAAATATTTGAGCAAAATCTAAATTATGTGTGCGATGAAGTGCACGTTGAATAATGCGAAACGAAATGCTTGTGTTTTATTCACTAACAGTTAATTGTGCCATGTCAGCACACTGTATAACAAGTCTTGAATAGTCTGTAGTTTTCATTGTCTGACAGCAGATAAAGGTCGGCATTATATTGTAAAAAAATTACGCTTAACTGACTGTACAATAAAACAAAAAGGCTTTTTCTAGATGAATTAATTAACCTAAATGAATATTATTCTTAACTTGACAAAATGACCACTAATAAAATGTAATGACATTCTTAGATATAAATCTATATATGTAGAAATAAAAATACCTCCAAGAAGGGCCTATGTAAATTTTCCATGCTATATATATGCTCTTTACTGCTTTACTGCGGCTGACTCCTTTTGGAGGATAAGCCGGCTCCAATAGATTGTGACATTTCATGGAGTTTCTTGGGAATTTGGTACAAGTGGTGTCCCCTCACCACTCGGATTTATATATATATATATATATATATATATATATATATATATATATATATATAGAGATGAGAGAGAGAGAGAGAGAGTTAAAGATCTATATCAGGATTAAACCAAATATATGCACCATTGGCATTAACTAAGCACTGTCTAATAAGGAAATTTAATCCATCTATTACATCGCGGAATGAATCGATACCCCAAATATTGAGTCAACAATAATAAAGCTAATCCATTGAGCTGCGGGGTACGGAGTTTGTGATTAAATTTAAGATTTACACCAATTACAGTTGACCTGTATTAACTTGTTAGACCTTGCTAACACAGATGGCTTTTCTAAGAATAAACATACAAGGGTGTAGTACTAAAATTAGTAGTGTAGAGTTCATACCGAATATATATATATATAATAATATATATATATATATATATATATATATATATATATATATATATATATATATATGTAATATATATATTGAACTCAAGTCTAATGTCCGGAATCCGATTATATGTATGGTGAGAGTATAAATTATAAATTGCTTCAAGTAGCTAAAGGCAATTCGGTCAGTAGACCGGTTTCGACTATATTGGTTACTCGTCAAACACATTCCAGAATATTCTTCGTACCGGAATCGAACATGGACACCGTTTGCTCGGAGTCTGACGCTCATGTTTTGGTTAGTGTTTTCAATAAGTGGAACCTATGTCGCATCTCCTAATACTGAGATACTAACGAGCTTCAAAATCTGTCATAATAGAACAGATTCCACGCTACGTGGGAAAGTGATATTAAATTGAATATTCCTAAAATTAAAATCCGCTGATTGCGCAGTGGTGATAATATTTTTTAAGTCAAGGTTGCAATCTTAAAATAAATGCTAATCCTAACATATATACATTTGTACGTAGAAACTACGCATTGCACAAAGCGTGAACGTCAATTCATCTAGCATATATTTTTTTCCTGCTGTATTCCATATTTTTGCATAATTTATATACTAAATGAAACCTTTTAAATTATTTTTGTGGGCGAGAACTAATAGATATGAAATTGTGTATTAGGTGTTGAGAACCTAGTAACAAATCAGTTCAGTTGTGACCAGAAGGATAAACCAATAACAGAACGAACAGAAAATATAATCTCGTGCACATTCGGTTCGTGCTTACTGGCGACTCACCAGTAGGAGCCGCTATTACGTCCTTAACCAACTATAGACTTGAGTGAGGAATGTGGGGTTATTGGGCAGTACACATTCCTCACCGAAATATATGGTGGGTATAGAGCGTAATACTGGTTCCTACTGATGATTCGCCAGTAAGCACGAAACGAATGTGCACAGGCGATTTTAACTTCCAATCATGTTACCTTTTTCGCGTGTTGTGATACGAGATGTATGCATCCGCCGTCTACCTGATTTTTCCAAATGTTTCGACTTCCGGATATGAAAGTTTTTTCAATGGAAAGCACATAACACAATCAAATTGACAATCAATATGTCAAGTGAAAAGTTTTAATTTAAACTGCTCCATTTTTTACTTTTTGTTAAATCTCTTAAGCATAACTTGTATTTTTCACTAGGTAAATGTACATAAAATTGGTTTGTGTGGAAATCGAATTATTTGAAAAAATCATGGTAGACAGCGGATGCAAACATCTCGTATCGCAACACGAGAAAAAGGTAACAAATCTTTTCTCTATCGTGCATGTTTCTTTTAAAGCTTATTCCGTTCATGTTGTCTTTGGTTTATTATTCTGGTACTATTTGAACTAATTTGTTACTAGGCGCGCAACACATACCACAAAATTGCATATATATATATATATATATATATATATATATATATATATATATATATATATATATATATATATATATATATATATTGATATCAGTTATCACATTTCGCGGTAAGCATGACATCATTCAATTCAATATATAACAATTAAATACTGTTTTTTGGTCACAACTGAACTAATTTTTTACTAGATTCGCAACACCTAATACATACTTGCATATATATTAGCTCGCAGTAACAAACAGTATCTAATTAGTATATATTTAATTGAATGATGTCAAGATTACGGCGAAATATGATAACTGATACTGATCAAGGATAGAGTGTATGGAATTCCTGGAGTAACAGGTGTTCAGAAGAAGCTGTAATTCTCAATTTTGGTGAACTTTAGCATACTTTGAAATCCATTGTGTTGATAACATGTACCTATTCGGCAACCACAGTGATAGTATCAGGCACTGACCCAACAACCATAGGGATAGTAACCTTTACAGGCTCGGTATATATATTATATATGGTGAGTTGGTTTTGAAGTCGCATTGTCGAAGACCTTATATGACGTTAGCTTCATTATTGCAGGTTTACAAATTCGTGCAGGAGATTGTACCGTCCAAATGTCCCCCTTTCCTCACTTAAATAGATTGATGGTATAGAGCGTTATACCGGCTCCTACTGATGAGGTGCCTGTAAGCACGAAATGAATATGCACACGAGATTATACTTTCAGTCCATGCTGACACCTAATAAATTAAAACGGTAAACTAGCTAAATAATTGTAACTATCAATCTTTAGAATTTCGTTTATTTTAAGTTCTGATAAAGCGTGTATAAAATTCGGCCAAATTTCCTCACCTTTGATAATTTGTTCATTTGATCAAGTTCTTTTGGCTTGCCATCAAAATCTGCATTGCACATCAAACATTCAATATCTTCAAAGTGACGAAATTTACGACGGTCTTCAAGAGGATGAAGCTCAATTTCATAGAGGCCCTGTCGGAATAACCTAGAACAGCAAATGGAAAACAACGATAAGATAAATATAGAAAAAAAGTAATATGATTTGATTTTAAAACATTTCAATCGTCTTCTTCATATCATTAGCTTCGAGTGCAATTATTTAATAAATGCTTAATAAATGAACGAGAGCTGACTACACTTTACCGCGACTGACAGCCACAGAATGATGAGCTATCTCGAAGGGTATAACTTGGCAGTTTCTTGCGCATATATCGCGAGCACCAAATAACAGCTTGGTAAATCAGAACATTAAGTCACTAGGCATACAGACAAGTCTGCTACGTTTTTATGGTTATTGAAGGATGTGAAGTACACATTTTGTAAGAAAACAAGAAAGGAGCGACGCAGCTTAGCGTTTCGATGCTTGACATTTGTTACCTTTCCTTTATCCATACACAGTTAGGACTGTCTTTATGATGATGATCCAGCAAGTTTGAAGTGCGTTAGAAACAGGCAGCCTAGTGTTCATTTACAGCTCACATCAAATTCTAAAGCCGACAAAAAACGCTTCAGTAGTAGTTGTTTGTGTTACTGATGGCCGTTTATTTTATGTAATGCAGAAAGCTCACTAATAGAAGTGTTCTTTAAAATTCAAAAACTTGATTTCAATAATTTTTATGAATACAAGTAAAATAAATGATTGTTAAATTGAAACGTCTTTAATCAAACCTAGAAAATCCAAAGTGTGTTTACTTTTGGCTATATACTGCTTAAGCAATAACTTCATGATTACTTTAGCCTACCTAATTGTTTGAATCCACTGTCTTCATTATTTCGCCATATATTTTAATATCTTGGTACGGATATCTTTTTCAACACCAACTAAGTTGACAATCAATATGTCAAGTGGAAATATTAGTTTAAACTGCCCCATTTACTCTTGCTGTTAGATCTCTTAAGCATAAATTATTTTTTAAATAAAAATGCTAGGAAAGTGTATGTCAAATTGGTTTTTGTATATGTCTGTGTGTATACACTCTTCGCAATGAGATTACAGTGATTTAGTCCCAATTACTGACAATTCACTAGATAAGCGTACGTCATGTCTGCGTGTATGTGTTATCGTTTGTTTTGGATTGAGGAGTAACCAATTACTGCATGTGTATACTCATTCCAGTGAAATTACAGTGATTTAACAACATCTGACTATTCACTGGATAAGCGTATGTCGTCTGTGTGTTTGTGTTTTCAGCGTTCCCTGGTTGATCATTCAGTAATATTAGACGGAAGCAAAATGACGATGAGACATGACATGGATATGATGTACGTATGTATGTACTCCAATAATTTTAAAATTGTGTATGCATTTTATAAGCAGATTAGAAGTGTTCCAATGGGACAACCACTGTCAGTTCCAATAGCTAATATCTTCATGCATTACACGGAGAAAACCCTCTTAGATATAGCACACCTAAATCCTAAATTGTATATACGATATTTGGATGATATATTTGTTATTTAGAATCACGGGGAGGATGAACTGTTAAATTTCTTGAATATAGAAAATCAGGTGAGTGAGCTGAAATTTACAAATGAAAATGAATCATGTGGCGAATTACCATTTCTGGATGTCAAGTCAATTAGAAATGGTATAAAACTAGAAAGGGATGTTTATAGGAAGGTTACTTACTCATGTAACCTTCTTAATTGCAATTCAAATCATCCATATAGGATGAAAATCAGTATCTTAAAATCGATGATAATAAGAAGCTTAAGATTAACAGATAAATAAACATAGGGAGATTGAATTAGGTAGACTGCGAGAAATATTCAGTGTTAATGGGTATCCTCTAAAGTTAATTGAAGCCACTATAATGAGTAAATAAAGAAAACAGTAATAAAGTAAATTTATTCATGACTGGAAGTACGTGAAGTCAAATAAAACAAAAATGATCGGAGGGTAATGGTAATCTGACTCTAAAATAAGTAGGAAAATCAAAAGAGTAGCATCTAAATACAATATACGTACTATTTTAAAACAGACCGTTACCCTAGGTATTAAACTGCCCAACCAAAAGGAGAAAATAGAACAATTAGACACATCAGGAGTATATGAAATTCCATGTAACGACTGTAACCTGATGTATGTAGGTGAAAGCATACGGCCAATTAAGATAAGAAGGGGGGAACATAAAACCGAATGCAAGTATGGCCATGTTAATAGATCGGATCTTGCACGTCATACAGCAGAGACAGGACACTCAATTAATTTGGGTGGGTGCAGACTGATATCAATTTGTGGCCGTAGCAGATCGACTAGATTGATTAGAGAATCCATAGAAATTAAATCGAGAAATGACATCATGAATGAAACAGCCGTAGAGAAATCACTAGGTCCTATTTGGAATACAGCATTAAATAATGGTAGAAATCAGAAACTCGCTCAAGTAAAAGAATAAGAACACTGGACTGATATTAACTTACAGAGGTGGAGGGTAAGAAATTCAATATCTTCTAATTTATTTTCTGATTATCTTATAATTTCATCCTTGATTACTTGTTATCTTATTTTATCTATTATCTTACGTTCTGTTATTAGAGTAGCGCCTTTAACAAGGATTTATCTATGCATGATAGTAAGGTTAATTATTTTAAAAAAGGCAAATTTTCTTTGCACTCTTACTAGTATCTTTTTTTATCAGGCAATTTTTAAATTTCTTTTACGAACTTTTTAACTTTCTACCCTATTAAAACACTTTATCCGTTTCTAATTTAATTTTGCTAACTCTTAATTATTTACTGTATTCATAGTATCTTGCCCCCTCCTCAACGGAATGCTACTCGTAATTACTTAATTTAGGAAAATAAGTGTAAAAATAGGTTTGGCGTGCGCATTTAGGAAATAACAGTTATCATGTTAGTTTAACTTGAATGACTGTTACACGTGCCTGTAATTACATATAACAGATTAGTTCTCAGTCTTGAGTAAACGCTCACGCATATACACAAAAACACACTTATCAAGTGAATAGTCAGATGTTGCTAAATAGCTGTAATTTCACTGGGATGAGTATACATGTGCAGTAATTGATTACTCTTCAATCCAAAACAAACGGGTACACATACACACAGGCATGACATACGCTTATCTAGTGAGTTGGCAGTAATTGTCATTAAATCACTGTAAATCTCATTGCGAAGAGTTTATACACTCAGACATATACACAAGCCAATTTGACATAAACTTACCTAGAATTTTTATTTAAAAAACAAGTTATGCTTAAGAGATCTAACAACAAGTATAAATGGGGCAGTTTAAACTAATATTTCCACTTGACATATTGATTGTCAACTTAGTGGGTGATGTGCTTTCCATTGAAAAAAAGATATTCGTACCAGGATATCGAAATATATGGCGAAATCATGATGACAGTGGATTAAAACAATTCGGTACGCAATCCGAAAATCAGGTAAATAATCTATTCCCTGTCGCGCAACATGTTTCTTTCAAAGATTACTTTAGCCGTGTACACTATATTTTCTAAGTTTGTTAATGATTTAATATATTATAATCAGGGTCGCGGTCTTGATATAAGCACCTGACCCATTAATTTTTTACATTTCAGTATAAACTAAGAATTGTATAGTGTAGAAAAGGCAATTCATCCAGTAGTGTTTCGTACTTATTGGGAGCTCATCATGTACTGGCCAGAATTTTCCGCGGACAGTTCTCGAACCTGGGCTCGTCTGCTTCGGAATCTGGTGCTCTAAGCACTGAGCCAAACTAATTCCAAAGTAGACGTGCCCAGGTTCGAGCCCTGCCCGCGGCAAATTCTGGCCAGTACATGACGAGTTCCCAATAAGGACGAAACCGCTCTACTGGATGAATTGCCTTTTCTACACCATAAAATTCTTAGTTTATACTGACATATTTAAGTAATTAATGAGTCAGGTGCTTATGTCAAGACTGCAATCTTGATTAAAATAATTATCACAGCCCGCGCAAACGATGTTCGTTTAATGATTTAATTTGCAGTTTATGTGTGAAATGACTGTTTTCATCGTCCATTCTATCCTGCAGTCTCTATCATCCGTTTAGACTACATTGAGTAAACACAATTCACAGATTAGTGACATGTTGACTCCTCTATTCATCGTTGTTCTATCTGGCAGGAATTCCTAAAGCTAAAACTGAATTGGCTTAATAGGAAAGACTGACAGATGTATCGAAAAACTGTTTAACGAGACTACACATCGTAAACCAAATAAGCTAAATCACTGTATTTGATTTTCGAAACAAAGCCAACTGCAAATGAATGTAAGCAGTCAAGCTGTGCGAGATGAAATCCAGCGAAGGTTATATGCTTTCAATCTGAAATCGCCTGCCAGTATCACTAAGCATTCGTGCGGTCAAAAGCTACAATTCTCGAGAACTGTGCATAGGACCAACTATGAAATTGAGCATAAGATTGTGCTGTCTTCTTGGCTAAATCTGACGTCTCGGCCATTCTTGCTGCTTCTAGTCGTATTTACTTAACTGCAGTCATCCTTGGCATTGTCTGCTTATATTACTACGCAGAATGTTACAGTAAAGTATTTTATAGCTCCTCCTTTTTACCACAGACGTGGGAGATAATTGACTATAGTTTGCAGCAAATAATCCGTTTTTGTAAAGAAATGTTTTCGTAGTTTGTTTTGACCTAGATGATTGTTGGCTGTGAATCAGGAGCGAATTTTGTGGGAAGAACAGGGCTAAGCGACCTCACTCCAACGTGTTATCAACATTGAATCTGATTAATGAACGCCATTTGCGTAAGCAAAATTTTGTCTGAGGGCACACACACATTCACACAATCGGTAAAAACTCCACCCGCCAATAAAAGGATAACAAGATCACAAATATCACTGTAATAAAACGAGAAAGATCCCTACACGACACAGACACACGCATATGCAGTCAAAAATCAATTCGCAATAAGTTATCAACATGAAACAAAAGTAAAACTGAAAATCAAACTAGTTGTCATCCACTTAATCAAATGAAAACCCATGATGTACATATGTCAAGGATTGTAAAAGGGCTATCTGATCTGTCCTGTGACTAACATATGCTGAATTTAAGCTGTTTCGTTTATTTAAAATAATTCAGCAAACATTGGCGGCTGCAACATTAGGGACATTTTTATTCTTGTCTGAACAGAACACAATATTGAGTTTAACATTAATATAAGTTAAAAGAATATTGGTTTCATGGGCGGTGATAACAATAATTATAATAAAAGTTGCGGTCTTGATAAAAGCACCTGACCAATTAATTACTTACATATGTCAGTATAAACTAAGAATATTATAGTGCAGAAAAGGCAATTCATCCAAAGACCGGTTTCGTCCTTACTGGGAACTCATCATGTACTGGACAGAATTTGTCGTGGGCAGGGCTAGAACCTGGGCACATCTGTTTAGGAATCTAGAGCTGTAACAACTGAGCCACCCTGATTCCGAAGCAGACATGCTTAGGTTCGAGCCATTACCGTGGCAAATTCTGGCCAGTACATGACGAGTTCCCAATAACGACGAAATCAGTCTTCTCTCGATGAAGTGCCTTTTCTACACTATACAATTCTTAGTTTATACTTACATGTATAAAAAAATTAATGGGTCATGTCTTTATATCAAGACAGAAAACTTGATTATAATAATTCAAATTAGCTGATGATCGTAATGCTAAATTAAGAAGTCTTCATTTTTCGTTAATTAGGTCATTTTCCCAGAACAGACAATTTTGGTTTTATCTGATGTGTGTTCTGATAAACACAGACTGATATCCAGTTGTTCTGCTTGATGAATATGTTTTGATGGCCATTGGCGGCCACCTTTACTAGTTCACCCATCATCACAAGTTAAAGAAAACGAACTAATAGAGCAAGCGCGATATTTCTCATACCTATATCCATTATGCTTAAAACTGCTCATTCACTAGATAGTTGCGTATCACTTTTGTATATATATATATATATATATATATATATATATATATCCATAGCTGCTATATTCATCCTACTAAGTGAAACCAGAATGACTAGTTAACAACCTATCAAACAGAACCAGGAAGATATTCTCCGAACACAAGATCGATGAATTTTTCTAGTGCAAAAGTTAACATTACATTCAGCAAATAGCGAATCATGAGGATGGATGTCAAAATTCAATGTGTACAGGAAAAACTTTCACCGACAAAAATTAGGTAAAAATTTCAACCACCGTTGCTGACTGAAACAGATATTATTTACAAAGAAAAACAATAGATTGTGCTTGGCCTCAATTTTCTCCTGACAAGCATAAATCTCTGTAGCTGATTACGAAGCCATATTGTTTTGACTTTCGAATGATTTCATCTTGTTCGAACTTTCAACATTTATAAATTATATTTTCGTCAACACACTATTATTAACACAAGGTTGTTTCTGCACTCAAGCCTATTGGGGCGGTAGAAAACAGGTAAAATAATCACTGTTCTTCGTGCTATATCTCTTTATACAGTTAACTGTTGGGTGCAGTGATGTGTGGAGATTACTCAGTCCTATTGCCCACTGCATGATTAATTAAACACACGTGTGATTATCGTGGAGGCTAATCATAAATATATGGGCATGATAGGCATCGAACGAGTGGTGAGGGGACACCACTTGTACCAAATTCCCAAGAAACTCCATGAAATGGAGCCGGCTTATCCTCTAAAAGGAGTCAGCCGCAGTAAAGTAAAGTAAAGTAGATAGGCATCGAAGTGAGAGTCCCAGGTATATGCACAAAAGATAGTGAAGAAAATGCAAATTCATTAAACTCCTGTGTACATTTTGATCACTGTAGACCAGACACAAACACACACGAGATTTGCGTCCTTGGGGCTCAAAATTGATATTAGGGAGAGAGCCTGTATAGCTGAGAACTTTTCCTGCGCTTATTAAAAACTCACGAAAATAACGGAGAAAGTATCTGGTACAATGGTAAGGAAACTTGCCTTTTAGAATTGTAAAGCAACACGTTTGATGCAGCTAAGAGTTGTTCATGTATTCCGTTTGCATCCGTATAAGTTGAAGAAAGAACAAACATTATTCCGTTATAATCATATAACGATTTATATGGCAATGGCAATGTTATTTCTTCATTAAAACTAAAGTAGAATCCAAATATCATACTTTACATTGTCGAGACTAGTTTTAGTGTGAACCCACGAGCCTTCTCTGTACACATTCAAATATGGTATATTTTGGGTTATGCAAAATGAAATGCGTGGTTCTCCATAACACGCAAGATCAGAATAAGACCCATTTATAAATTTAAACGATTCAGGTTCAAATCCGGTCAAGCTCAGACTTTAGCATATATAATTGATAAACTACATTTTTAGATGTGGTTGAATATTAATTATACTTTTCTTCGAGAAATTTTTCAAGGCTTTATCCAGATCACACGAAGCAAAATAATCAACCTTTAGGCTAGTCATAATAGTGTAGTGGACAATAAGAATGGGATTTAAATTCTTGAGTCGACCAACAATTTAGATTTACATGCGGAATTATCCATAAATAAAAGGAAATTATAAAACACATTTCTAAAATAAAAAATAAATTAAATAACAGTCAATAAGAATATATTTTGTGCAGTTCAGTATATAATAATTTCAAATTTATCAAGCATTTTAGTATTTAAATTATTAATTATTAAATTTAATTGGTACATTTAATAACATCCAATGAATTAAATCATTTATATGTTTGCTAAACGCCCCGGCTTCAAGTAAATGCCGTACGACGTTACAAACTAGGTAAATGTGCCATATATATAGAGTTATTATACTGATAGGGAGCCCTTAACAGTGTTGAGGCCCCTAACCTATTCGAGTCTGTAAGCCCCATAGATGCCAGATCGCTGGAAGTCCTAAAATTCACAGTAGAGTCTGATAGGCTTATATGATTGTTTGCGTCACTTAAGATCAAGTCCGCTATGACCTGCACTAACCTACTTGTGTTCTCAAATTTAATATCGGTATCCATGAATATATGAGATAGCAATTAAATCGATACTTACTGTTAGGCAATCGGAAAGTGAAAGTTGGAAGGCTGTTCCACTCAGCAATAATCTGTTATGATACATATACGTGAACCAACGATAAAATCAAATATAAATGTTCCAAGGCTCCTCTTCAATGTTATTTTATATCAGAACAAAGGCAATTGATGGAGAAATATATTTGATGATGATGTAATCGTTTACTAGAGAAAAATGTTAAAATGCAGCAGACCAAAATTTACAATACCAGTCACGTAGCGAGATATTCGAAAACTGAAAATAGCGCACAATTTTAAAATCAAGTATTTAAACAAAGAATGTTCTGGAAAATAAAAAGAAAAATTTCTTTTTAAATAAAGTTCGTTACAATCAGCTATGGTGGTTTAAATTTATCAGTCAATATTATTTTACATAAGGCGGAGGATTTAACATCCTCTACATACACCACCTTCTCAAAAAACGGCTAGTAATAGACGTAATCATAGTTCTTCGGCTGACGATGTATTCTTCCAGAACGAGTTGTGCATACTGGCGCCCCTGACGTCGTCATCTCGCCCGGTACAACATTCACTGGTTCTTCAAAATCATCTGGTATCGACAAATAGTTTTCATGCTGTAATTCAGTAGAATTAGATTTTGCTATATTAGACAACGCTTCTTCAGAGTTCTGCATTTAATTATGTACCTGCATGATGGGATTGCACACATCAGATTCGCCCATGGAACGGTCATTCAACACATCTGTTAATTCAGTCATACCGTCAATCCAGATAAACTGGGGAATACAGCGATCCAACGTAACACAATCCTCAATGCCATTTATTTCTATGATGACATTCTTGTCAGTCATCCTCTTGACATTGTATGGTCCTTTGTAAAATGGTGTCAGGCAGTTCTTCCTATTCTCATTAGTTATATACACATGCGAAGCCGATTTTAAATCATAGGACACATAGCATTTGGTTTTAGATTTTCTTGTCTTGGTCGGGGCCAAACGACACATCTTGTCTCTAAGTGCTCCTACAAACCAATCTACATAACTAGAAGCCCAATCAAGACTACTTGGAGTTTCTATTAGAAGATCTCCAGGCAACCTTAATGGTTCTCCATAAACCAATTCTGCTATGGAAGTTCCTAATTGTGCCTATATCTGTTGCGCATGGCAAGTAGTACTATAGGAAGATCGTGTATCCAGCTTGTTCCACTAGTACACCTTAATGCAGCTTTTAGTTCACGATGCAGCCTTTCTACCATCCCATTCGCTCGTGGGTTATACGCGCTGGTATGTAATACAGTGGTTCCCATGATGTTGAGGGATCTTACGAAAAGCTCGGACATAAATTAACTACCACGATCACTAGTGACCTTTTCCGGAACACCATAACGCGATATCCAATTATGTAGAAACGCGAACAAGACTTTTTGCACTGTCATGTCTTTTAAAATCGCCACTTCAAATTGACGACTAAATCTCTCTATCATAGTCAGCAAGTATTTGTTTCCATTTACTTCAGGCATCTCAACAATGTCTATGTGTACGTGTCTGAACCGTCCATTTGGTATTCAAATGTTCTTTATCTCGGTTCTGGTATGTCTCCACACCTTACACGTTTGACACTTGGCACAGGCTCTTACCCATTTCCTTATGTCTTTAGACATGTGCGGCCATACGTATCTGTCGTTGATCAATCGGATGGTGGCTTTAATGGATGGATGCCCCATGTCATGTAACACTTGGATAATCTTAGCCCGTAACTCCAACGGCACATATGGTCGTGGTTGACTTCTAGATGTTTCGCATAACAACCACTTGCCACTTATGAGCTTACGAACATATCCTGGTCTTTTGGACAATACTAATGTAAAGGGATCCGATCCTTGCGCTTCCTCGATTTGACTAACGAAATCGTGCATTGATTCATCTAAATTTTTCAATGGACCTTGAAATATCAACTCGACATCAGCTTCATTCGGTCGGCTAAGTGCATCTGCTACCACATTCTCTTTGCCAGCAATATGAGACACAGTGAAATCGAACTCTGCTAACCGTGTTATTTTGGAATTTACTCTACGAGAGTAATTAAGCCTAGCTGTTTTACCAAGTATGCTGATCAATGGCTTATGATCGGTCAATAACTTAAACTTGTGACCATCTAAGTAATGCTCGAAGTGTGTCACTGCGGCATACACTGCTAGAAGCTCTTTGCCAAACGTATCATAACGTTTTTCTCGAACATTAAGTTTACTGCTATAAAACCCAATCGGTCTTACTACGTCCTGATCTCTTTGCTGTAGCACTGCCCCTAATGCAACATCTGAGGCATCTGTGATTAGTTCGAAAGGTTTTTCCCAATCGACAGGTGCTAATGTTGTTACGTCACTTAACATATCCTTGGCCTTTTGGAAATTTTCTCGGTCTTCTTGACTCAAGATGATAGGCCAAGACTTCTTTATCGTGCTCTTTTCAAGAGTGAGATGGCTTGTTAACGATCCAAGAATTCCGGCTAGACCTGGAATGAATCGACGATAATAGCTGAACATGCCCAAGAACCTTCGCAACTGGCGTACGGTTCGGAGTTCCGTTACGTCCTTTATGGCTTGGATCTTATCTTCCAAAGGTTTAATTCCGTCTTTGGAAAGTATAAGACCAAGGTATTTAACTGAAGAGCAACCGATATTACTCTTATTAGGTTTGACCACTAATCCATATTGTTCCAACCTGGTCAAAACCGTTTCCAAATGCGTACGATGCTCATTTCATTAGCGACTTAAATGTATTATGTCGTCTATATATACCCTCGCAAATGGACAATTCTGAAGGATTTCTTCAGCCAAACGCTGGAATGTCTGACTGGCATTTTTCAAACCAAAAGGCATTCAAAGAAATTCATGCGATCCCCCTCCTGGAAATCTGACTGCGGTGAGTTGTATTGAACTTTCTTCCATTGGTACCTGATAGTATGCTTTCTGGAGATCTAAAGTTGAATAAACCTCATATCCCATTATATCTCGGAGTAAGGTACTCTGGTTAGGGAGAGGATAAGAATCACCCTTCGTTACTGAGTTTAATAGACGATATTTCCCACAAACCCTCCATTGACCCGGTTCAGGTTTGGGAACTACCACTATTGGGGAAGCAAAATTGGAATTTCAACTTCTACAAATCCCCTTTTCGCGCAATTGGTGAAATTCGGAAAAAGCAACTTGTTGCTTGTGTTGTGCCAATTGTTGAGCCTTTGGTGAACAAGGCAACGGAGCCACCAATTCTATTTGGTATTCTACTCCTGTCTTCAAACCTATCCTTTTGGCACTGAAACGCTGAAACACTGCTAGGTGCTTCTCGATTATATCGGCAAAGTCATGTGCGACTGATGGACGAGGTAAAAGGACTTTTCTAACTGCCGACGTGTTAGAATCAATAGGTGTTGCTATCCCTACGCCTTCTGCGATAGTCCTAGCCTTTGTGGTCTAATCTCAGCTCGAAATGTGTCAAGAAAGCCATGCCAATGATATGGTCCTTGACATCGGCTACTAGAAAATTCCATCGGAAGGAAGATTTCTGGCCTAATGTTACCAACATTTCTTTCATTCCTTTTACTCCAATCGGACTACCGTTAGCGGCCCATAGTTGATAATCAAATGTGGGGCAATCTGCTTCCACCACGTCTGACCTAACTATGCTTACCTCAGCACCCGGGTCTATGAGAAAATCTAATCCAGATAATTCATCCTTAATAATGAACTTGTTGCTGGACAATCCGGCAGTGTTTTCAAGATCCCCGCTTAGTGAGAATCGGACTCTCTTGCCTTCTATCTCGGTGCTATTTGTACTAGTCGCCTCCATTGCATTGAGTATGCCTTTTAAAGGCATATCTGGGAGCCTTTGCAATGGAACCCCCCCTACGGCTCCTACTAGCGGGGTTTTTCTCCTTTTCCTGGTAATGGATTTCTCTCAACCGGTTTTGTGCTTCCTTTCCATTTGGGTCCACCTAATCGCGGGTAAATACAATTCTTTCCTTGGCACTTCGCACTGCATCCGTATTCGCAATTTGCCTTACACCATCCACGTGGCCTTTCAAAGCGTTGACGCGAGTGACTCCCTCGACGTCTATTATACTTATCCTGACTCTGAAATTGTGCAATATCACTACGCAAGCTAGCAACTTCTCTACATAAGAAACGCAAAGTTTTTGTATAGTCAGGTGGTTTTCGGTATCTGCCCTGACTGGCTGCATCGTTACAGAATCTGCTATTACAGCATGTACTTGTGGTTCTTGCTGTTTATACAAGCCGTCTAACCCTCTGAGTTTTTTTGGCCAATCTATGCTCATTGTGTCAAATACTTCTAATGTTGTTCTAAGCCTGATTGGTAGCTCAGCTGTAAAAATGGAGTTGATTACATCTCTAGATATATTCAACCTGGAAGCTTTTGTGCAAAGGCGTTCATAAACTTCGGACGGTAGTTGACGCCCCATTTTTTCTAAGCGTAATAATTCGCACATTTGCGCTGATCTTCCAGGCTGATATCTCTGCTGAATTTCAGCCATTAATAACTCAAATGCATTGTACGCCTTTTCTTCCACAGTTCTGTCTCTGAAATTTTCCAAAGCATTTCGGAAATTTTCAGGCAATGTCATTCATGCTGCAACAAATTTCTCCATAGGGTTCACGATATTATAAGCACTGAATATCATTTGGGCATCTCCTACCCAACTTGAATGTTTTTCTGATTTATACTGTGGTAGACTTAAAATTCTTGGACTGGCGCGGTCGCCAAATTTTGTTGAGGCCCCTAACCTATTCGAGTCTGTAAGCCCCATAGATGCCAGATCGCTGGAAGTCCTAAAATTCACAGTAGAGTCGGATATGCTTATAAGATTGTTTGCGTCACTTAAGTTCAAGTCCGCTATGTCCTGCACTAACCTACTTGTGTCCTCAAATTTAATATAGGTATCCATGAATATATGAGATAGCAATTAAATCGATACTTACTGTTAGGCAATCGGAAAGTGAAAGTTGGAAGGCTGTTCCACACAGCAATAATCTGTTATGATATATATACGTGAACCAACGATAAAATCAAATATAAATGTTCCAAGGCTCCTCTTCAATGTTATTTTATATCAGCACAAAAGCAATTTATGGAGAAATATATTTGATAATGATGTAATCGTTTACTAGAGAAATTGTTAAAATACAGCGGACCAAAATTACAATACCAGTCAAGTAGCGAGATATTCGAAAACTGAAAAAAACGCACAATTTAAAATCAAGTATTTAAACAAAGGATAGAATAGAACAGAATAGAATATCTTTATTTGGATTCAAACCACACATGTTCCATCAAATAATAAAATTAGAAAATGTACAAAATAAAAAGATATCACATCACATATATATGTGCAATTAGTTGTACTGTACAATTTATCAACATCAGAAAGATCAGCTGTAAACAGTGATAGATTCTTCATCAAAATTACAAAAAAATTTAAGTTATAATTCGAGTATAACATTTGTAAAAAAAGAGAACCATGACTAATAATTGATTGTGTGCATTGTTGATTAACAAGATGATATAATGCATAAAATTTCAATTTTAATAATACAAAATTTGAAGATAGAATCTCAGGGCAAATTATGTTGCTGAAAAACAATTAATCCTGTCTTTTATTTAACCATGAGAAAGTATTATCATAATCAAAAGTAAAAATATCAGCAGGATTGAACACTTTTTCTAGTTCGGTAGATAAAAATTTAAAAGACATTTTAGAGGGATGCGTTTCTCTAAGCCACTTTGGCAATTGATTGTAAATTTTGAAAATTTTTGAAAAAGAGAATAGCTTGCTCGCAACATTCCCCACCAATGGTGGAGATATTGCAAAATGACCAGATCTAGTTCCAATTTCATGACTCTTTCTTATGGGATTCATATAGGCACCAGACCACTAGTTCAAATGGAAAGCTTTTATGCAATAGCACATTCTCCGAAACCATAAAGGATACAGTGATACAAACTGTAATCTAGTGGCGTATATAGTGCAGGAGATAGGACTAATTTGTTTCACAACTTTTCTTTGTACAGCTTCTATCTTATTAGACAAACCCTTTGTTAAGGGATTCCAAGTAGCGACAGCATATTCTAGTATCGGTCTAATCCATATTATAAACATTTTAAATTTTATTTCATGCGATATAATATTTATATTTATTAATGCCCATCTGTTCTTGGCACTGCCTACTATCCTTTCAATATGTCTCTCAGCAGAAACCGTACAATGAGTAGTTATGCCTAAATCCTTAATTTCTTGCATAAGTTTAATCTCAAAAACATCATTAATCTCAGCATCATGAAAATAAACATATTTAAAATCTGTTCTGTTACCTATTTTTAAAGCTCTTGTCTTTTTACTGTTTATTCTCAGCCCTAGTGTTAACAAATATCTACTTAAATCATACAAATCTAGTGTCACATTATTTTTGGAGAATTCGACATTATTTGGATCAATTGGAAAGATTATTTTCAAATCATCAGCGAATTTGCAAACTCGACCGTTAGGGATCTTAGTTTCCAAATGTGCAAATACAATTTTAAATAAAATTGGCCCCAAACTTGATCCCTGTGGAACTCCACTTGTTACCCTTTTTGATTTAGATATCAAATCGATTACTTGAATACTCATTCTTCGATTATATAAATAGCATCTAAGTAATCTAAAAATATTCGGATCAATATTCAATAAATTAATCGCATTCAAAATAGCATCAAAAGATATAGAGTCAAAAGCTTTTGAGATATCTATAAATACAATTAATGCATCTAACTTTTTCTCATCTAATGTAATTACATGTTTCCAAATAGAGAGCATATTAGTAGTTGTCGACCTGCCTTTCGTAAAGCCATGTTGGCATATATCGAAATCAGCCGGCAGCATACGTTCTTAATGATCAAGTATCAATCGTTCTATTATCTTCAAAAACGAAGGGATAATAGAGATTAATCTGTAATCACTGGCACACGTTGGCTTACTTACTTTAGGCAGAGGTTTAGCTACTATTGTTAGTAT
>JAQBSW010008951.1:0-31286 GCA_029291075.1 Eudiplozoon nipponicum
GGACATTTGATGTTATTGCTGGTTTCGTAAAACAATATTGTAATTTTTGAAAAATATTGTAAAATTTTTTGAAAGTTCTTTTGTTCATATTGTCGAAGTTTTGGACTTGTCTTGTGGAAGGATATGAGAGAGTTTTGATCTGAGTTTCTGAATTGCATAAGCGGGACACTGCGTGGTTCCATCTCCGATTCTTTGTGAATAAAACTTTGTAATCCTCTCGTCGTTGTGTTTTTAATTATCAGCAAAAAGAAAACACAAATT
Organism: Eudiplozoon nipponicum; assembly: GCA_029291075.1. Lineage (NCBI taxonomy): Eukaryota > Metazoa > Platyhelminthes > Monogenea > Mazocraeidea > Diplozoidae > Eudiplozoon > Eudiplozoon nipponicum. The sequence goes on from JAQBSW010008951.1 coordinate 262, forward strand.
TGCTTTGGGTATTTAAAGTGTATACTTGTTTTAAGGTCTCAATCATTCCAGTTCAGTAATTTGTGGACATCAGCGTATCCGGGTAAGCTTACTCAATTAATATAATATATAAATTACAAGTAATTTAATAATATCATGTCTGGTTTATTAAATACTGAGGATACAGAGCAGTTGGCTAGCGGACTTAAGGATTGTAGCTTAAGAGATAGTTCAGAGGAACTTAAGTGTTCCAAGATAGATGATCATTCCGCATATATGGATTTTCCGGGCCTGGCATCCAAGAGACCCCCTTATGGTAGTGATCTAAGGGCCTCTACAAAAAATGGCGACCGCGCCAGGATCCTTTATGCGGAAGATATGATGTAGATGATCGTTATTGCCACAATTCTATGGATAGCAATGTCAAGCTTAATATGTACAGACCAGACAACCATTCTGAATGGGTCGAAGAAGCAAAATTTTATTTTAAACTAAAACGGATGACCGACCCTATAGAAAGGTTTGCCTCGGCCTGGTGGTGCTTACCTGAGCCATTAAAAAAGAATCTGTTTAGACTCAGGAACTTTGTTACTGAGAACGAACCAGAAAATGCATTTGAGCTTCTAGTAGAAGAACTCCATGGACGATATCAACCCGAGAGGATTGAACGGATGACTGACTTATTACGTCAGGAAAAGATGGGAAATCTACTTCCATCTGAATTTTATGACAGACTTATTTCAAAATCCATCGGGCTTGATATATCTGAGGAAGTTATAAATAGTTTATTTGTAGCAGAATTGCCTGCTAGACTAAGAGCCACCTTGGATGTATATGATACATTGGAACTAGAGTGGCCAAAGAGGCTCAAAGGGTTGGACAAAGTGTATCGTCAGATGGAACCTAAGGTGTATGCAGTAACCGCAGATTCAGGCCTGGAGCAGCAACTCAGACATCTCTCAGAGAGACTCCTGACCATAGAGAATGAATTAAGTACCCTCCGCAGGGATGTGGTTTGGATAAAAAGCAATAAGGAAAGTCCCAACAGAAGTAGGGTAAATTCTCGGAGTCCACGTTCAAATTCCGAGCATTGGAGTGGCAAATCGCAGACTGCGCTTGGATGTGCAAAGGCTAGAGGTGCGTCCTCGATCAAAAAGCCGAGTGGTGAGGGGAAACCACTTGTATCAAATTCCCAAGAAACTCCATGAAATGTGGAGCCGGCTTATCCTCCAAAAGGAGTCAGCCGCAGTAAAGTAAAGTAAATCGCGTGAGGGTGTACAAGGACCACGCGAGTGGTGCATATCGCATCGCAAATACGCCGAGTTTGGAAAATGTCAGGAGGGGGGATGCACGTTTCCAAAGTTGGGCGGTCCCCGATGGAAAGGAAGTAGTCTTCCTGTAGCCTGGTCGAAGCTGCCGGAAAACTAATGAAGCCCCGCTAATAGGAGCCGTAGGGGGGGTTGCGCATGCAAGGCTCCAAGGTATGCATATTCGTGGCATACTAAAATCATCGAAGTTAGGTTCGAAAGCTTCGATGGAAGAGACACGCAGTAATACAGTCCGTAAATCTGTTAGATTTCGGCTGGCAGGTAATCTTAAAGAGGTTGCTGGTTATAGCAACAATAAGTTCGTTATAACTGATGAACTTAGTGGCCTAAAATTTTTAATAGACACGGGTGCAGAGGTGAGCATATTTCGATCTGATGTGGTGGAAATTGATAGCCCCACATTCGATTACCAACTATGGACTGCTAATGGAAGTCCAATTAAGGTTAAGGGAGTTAAAGAATTGTCAGTGACAGAAATCTCCATTTACGTGGAATTTTCTGGTCGCTGATATAAAGGATAACATCATTGGGATGGACTTTTTGATCCATTTTAATCTCGCTTTAGATCCCAAATCTAAGACCATTGGACAAAGCACTGGGATAGTGACTTATGCTGAGACTGGGACCTCAGTAGTTAGGTCAGTGAGACTACCCAGACCCGTTGTCGCCAATGACTTGGCGGGTGTCATCGAGAAACACCTGGCCGTGTTTCTGCCATTCAATGCTAAACGCAAGGGTTAAAAGACAGGCATGGAACACCAAATCGAGTTGGTGGAGCCACTACCTTGTTCGCCGAAGTCTCAACCGTTATTACAACACAAGCAGCAGGTTGCTATTGAAGAATTTAAGTGGTTGAGAGAAGAAGCAATTTGTAGGCGTTCAAATTCAAACTTTGCATCTCCAATAGTGGTTGTTCCCAAACCTGAACCAGGTCAATGGAGGGTTTGTGGTAACTATCGTCTATTGAATTCGGTTACGAAAGGCGATTCGTATCCTCTACCGAACCAGAGTACTTTGCTCAGGGATATAATGGGGTATGAGGTATACACAACGTTAGATCTGCAGAAAGCGTACTATCAAGTACCTATGGAGGCAGAATCTATACCGCTCACAGCAGTGCGATTCCCTGGAGGAGGATCGCATGAATTCTTACGTATGCCTTTTGGGTTGAAGAATGCAAGTCAGACATTCCAGCGTCTGACAGAGGAAGTTCTTCAAGACTGTTCATTTGCTAGAGTGTATATAGATGACATCATTATATATAGTCAATCTAGGGAGGAACACCGGGAGCATTTGGACATCGTTTGTCTAAGCTGGAACATTATGGATTGGTAGTGAAACCAGAAAAGTGTAGGAATGGTTGCTCTACCGTAAAATATCTTGGACACACCATTTCCAAGGATGGAATCAAGCCTTTGGAAGACAAGGTACAAGCAATCAAGGATGTGCCAGAACCTAGAACTGTACGCCAGTTGCGTAGATTTTTGGACATGATTAGCTACTATCGTCGGTTCATACCAGGTTTAGCTGGAATTTTGGGGTCACTAACTCGACATTTAGTTCGTGAACGGAGCACGATCAAGAAGTCCTGGCCTATTAATTTTAGCCAAGACGACAAGGAAAAATTCCAGAGTGCCAAAGATCTGCTAAGCCAAATAACCACATTAGCACCTGTGGATTGGACTAAGCCGTTTGAGCTGGTCACAGATGCTTCTGATGTAGCCATAGGAGCAGTTTTACATCAACGGGAAAATGGTATAGTCAAGCCGATTGGATTCTATAGTCGGAAACTCCAAGATTGCGAGAAGCTATATGATACACTTGTAAAAGAGGAAATAGCAGTTTATTCTGCAGTGTTGCATTTTGAGCACTACCTAGATGAACATCAGTTTATGATATTAACTGATCATAAACCGTTGTTGAGTATCCTTGGGAAAGCAAACAGGCTAAATTATTCTCGGCGGGTGAATTCACAAATAACCCGACTCGCAGAATTTGATTTTACCATTAGTCATATCTCAGGAAAAGATAATTTGGTGGCAGACATTCTCAGTAGACTAGACGTATCAGATGAAGATATGATTCGTTCAGAGTCACTCGTATGCTCTATTGTATCTTCTAATGATTTCGTCCAGCAATTGATGGAAGCACAAGGTCTTGATCCTTTAGTAGCTGTGTTGGAAAAGAATCCTGCATATACACGCAGGAAGATTGGAGATAAGTGGTTATTATGTGAAATCTCCAGGAGCCAACCTAGACCTTATGTACCGCTAGAATTAAGGTATAAGGTAATTCAGCAGCTACATGAATTCAGTCATCCTTCCATTAAGGCAACTATCAGGATGGTCACTGATAGATATGTATGGCCTAAAGATGTCGAAAGACATAAGAGCCTGGGTAAGGACATGTGCCCGGTGTCAAACTTGTAAAGTTTGGCGTCATACCAAAACTGAAATTAAAACGATTGGTATACCAGCGGGTCGATTCATGCATGTTCATATTGATATAGTAGAAATGCCTGAGATTTCCGGCCAAAAGTATTTACTCACGATGGTCGATCGGTTCAGTCGTCAGTTTGAGGTAGCAATCCTGAAGGTCATGACAGCTCAAGAGGTCTTACTTATGTTCTTGCATAATTGGGTGTCGCGATATGGTGTACCGATAAGGGTAACTACTGATCGTGGTAGTCAGTTTATGTCTGAACTGTTTATCAGATCATTGAATACAATGGGGATAGAAGTAAGACACACATGTGCTTATAATCCCAGAGCAATGGGATGGTTGAGAGACTGCACAGGGAGCTGAAGGCTGCATTACGCTGCACCGGTGGATCCAGTTGGATACATGATTTGCCCATAGTTTTGTTGGCAATGCGAAACAGATACAGAGTTCAGTTAGGAACATCCATAGCAGAACTTGTTTATGGAGAGCCACTGAGGCTATCTGGAGATATTCTAATAGAAGCTCCAAGTTGTCTCGATTGGGCCTCTAGTTCAGTAGATTGGTTTGTTTCAGCATTGAGAGATAAAATGAGTCGTTTAGCTCCAACCAAAACTAGAAGTCCAAAATCCAAATGCTATGTATCTTCAGATTTAAAGCTGGCATCGCATGTATACATAACTAACGAAAACAGACAGAATTGTCTGACTCCATTCTATAAGGGGCCATATAAAGTCAATCATATGAATGAGAAAAATGCATTTATAGAAGTAAATGGCACTGTAGAATGTGTAACACTGGATCGCTGTATTCCACAGTTTATTTGGACGGAGGAGGAGACTGAGGAACAGTATTCACCGAAGTACCAGAAGTTGAGGCGAGATGTGACTCAGAAATTGGTGAGAAAAATGAAGAGTCGAATAAATATGGTAAAGAAGTAAAGATTAAAACCAAGACAACTGAGAATCAAGAACAATGCGATATGAATATGAAATCTGGTGAAGTACCAGCACAACTTGTTGAAACTCGGTCTGGAAGAGTCATCAAGAAACCGAAGAATGAAGACTACATCATGTATGGTTAATCATCTTAAACATGAGGGAGTATGTAGAGGTTAAATTAATTATCGGACCGAAATTAACCTCTCATATAAAAATAAATCAATTTTTATTTTTGGACATTTGATGTTATCGCTGGTTTCGTAAAACAAAATTGTAATTTTTGAAAAATATTGTAAAATTTTTTGGAAGTTCTTTTGTTCATATTGTCGAAGTTTTGGACTTGTCTTGTGGAAGAAAATGAGAGAGTTTTGATCTGGAGATTCTGAACTACATAAGCGGGACACTGCGTGGTTCCATCTCCGATTCTTTGCGAATAAAACTTTGTAATCCTCTCGTCGTTTTGTTTTTAATTATCAGCGAAAAGAAACACAAATTTGCTTTGGGTATTTAAAGTGTATATTTGTTTAAAGGTCTCAATCATTCCAGCTCAGTAAATTTGTGGACATCAGCGTATCCGGGTAAGCTTACTTAATTAATATAATATATAAATTACAAGTAATTTAATAACATCATGTCTGGTTTATTAAATACTGAGGATACAGAGCAGTTGGCTAGCGGACTTAAGGATTGTAGCTTAAGTGATAGTTCAGAGGAACTTAAGTGTTCCAAGATAGATGATCATTCCGTATATATGGATTTTCCGGGCCTGGCATCCAAGAGACCCCTTTATGGTAGTGACCTAAGGGCCTCTACAAAAATGGCGACCGCGCCAGGATCCTTCATGCGGAAGGATATGATGTAGATGATCGTTTTTGCCGCAATTCTATGGATAGCCATGTTAAGCTCACCATGTACAGACCAGAAAACCATTCTGAATGGGTCGAAGAAGCAAAATTTTATTTTAAACTAAAACGGATGACCGACCCTATAGAAATATTTGCCTCGACCTGGTGGTGCTTACCTGAGCCATTAAAAAAGAAACTATTTAGACTCAGGAATTTTGTTACTGAGAACGAACCAGAAAATGCATTTGAGCTTCTAGTAGAAGAACTCCATGGACGATATCAACCCGAGAGGTTTGAACGGATGACTGACTTATTACATCAGGAAAAGATGGGAAATCTACTTCCATCTGAATTTTATGACAGACTAATTTCAAAATCCATCGGACTTGATATATCTGAGGAAGTTATAAATAGTATATTTGTAGCAGAATTGCCTGCTAGACTAAGAGCCACCTTGGATGTATATGATACATTGGAATTAGAGTGGCCCAAGAAGCTCAAAGGGTTGGACAAAGTGTATCGTCAGATGGAACCTAAGGTGTATGCAGTAACCGCAGATTCACGCCTGGAGCAGCAATTCAGACATCTCTCAGAGAGACTCCTGACCATAGAGAATGAATCAAGTACCCTCCGCAGGAATGTGGGTTGGATAAAGAGCAATAAGGAAAGTTCCAACAGAAGTAGGATAAATTCTCGGAGTCAACGTTCAAATTCCAAGCATTGGAGAGGCGAATCGCGTGAGGGTGTACAAGGACCACGCGAGTGGTGCATATCGCATCGCAAATACGCCGAGTTTGGAAAATGTCAGGAGGGGGGATGCGCGTTTCCAAAGTTGGGTGGTCCTCGATGGAAAGGAAGTAGTCTTCCTCTAGCCTGGTCGAAACTGCCGGAAAACTAATGAAGCCCCCGCTAATAGGAGTCGTAGGGGGTTGTGCATGCAAGGCTCCAAGTTATGCATATTCGTGGCATACTATAATCACCGAAGTTAGGTTCGGAAGCTTCGATGGAAGAGACGCGCAGTAATACAGTTTGTAAATCTGTTAGATTTCGGATGGCAGGTAATCTTAAAGAGGTTGCTGGTTATAGCAACAATAAGTTCGTTATAACTGATGAACTTAGTGGTTTAAATTTCTTAATAGACACGGGTGCAGAGGTGAGCATAGTTCGATCTGATGTGGTGGAAATTGATAGCCCTACATTCGATTACCAACTATGGGCTGCTAATGTAAGTCCAATTGAGGTTAAGGGATTTAAAGAATTGTCAGTGACATTGGGGCAGAAATCTCCATTTACGTGGAATTTTCTGGTCGCTGATATAAAGGATAACATCATTAGGATGGACATTTTGATACATTTTAATCTCGCTTTAGATCCCAAATCTAGGACCATTGGACAAAGCACTGGGATAGTGACTTATGCTGAGACTGGGACCTCATTAGTTAGGTCAGTGAGACTACCCAGACCCGTCGTCGCCGATGACTTGGCGGATGTCATCGAGAAACACCTGGCCGTGTTTCTGCCATTTAATGCTAAACGCAAGGGTTTAAAGACAGGCATAGAACACCAAATCGAGTTGGTGGAGCCACTACCTTGTTCACCCAAGTCTCAACCGTTAGCACAACACAAGCAGCAGGTTGCTATTGAAGAATTTAAGCGGTTGAGAGAAGAAGGAATTTGTAGGCGTTCAAATTCCAACTTTGCATCTCCAATAGTGGTTGTTCCCAAACCTGAACCAGGTCAATGGAAGATTTGTGGTAACTATCGTCTATTGAATTCGGTAACGAAAGGCGACTCGTATCCTCTACCGAACCAGAGTACTTTGATCAGGGATATAACGTGGTATGAGGTATATACAACGTTAGATCTGCAGAAGGCATACTATCAAGTACCTATGGAGGCAGAATCTATACCGCTCACAGCAGTGCGATTCCCTGGAGGAGGATCGCATGAATTCTTATGTGTGCCTTTTGGGTTGAAGAATGCAAGTCAGACATTCCAGCGTCTGACAGAGGAAGTTCTTCAAGACTGTTCATTTTCTAGAGTGTATATAGATGACATCATTATATATAGTCAATCTAGGGAGGAACACCGGGAGCATTTGGACATCGTTTTCTCTAAGCTGGAACATTATGGATTGGTAGTGAAACCAGAAAAGAATAGGATTGGTTGCTCTACCGTAAAATAACTTTGACACACCATTTCCAAGGATGGAATCAAGCCCTTGGAAGACAAGGTACAAGCAATCAAAGATGTGCCACAACCTAGAACTGTACGCCAGTTGCGTAGATTTTTGGGCATGATTAGCTACTATCGTCGGTTCATACCAGGTTTAGCTGGAATTTTGGGGTCGCTAACTCGACATTTAGTTCGTGAACGAAGCACAATCAAGAAGTCCTGGCCTATTAATTTTAGCCAAGACGACAAGGAAAATTCCAGATGGCCAAAGATCTGTTAAGCCAAATAACCACATTAGCACCTGTGGATTGGACTAAGCCGTTTGAGCTGGTCACAGATGCTTCTAATGTAGCCATAGGAGCAGTGTTACATCAACGGGAAAATGGTATAGTCAAGCCGATTGGATTCTATAGTCGGAAACTCCAAGATTGCGAGAAGCGATATGATACGCTTGGAAAGGAGTTACTAGCAGTTTATTCTGCAGTGTTGCATTTTAAGCGCTACCTAGATGGACATCAGTTTATGATATTAACTGATCATAAACCGTTGTTGAGTATCCTTGGGAAAGCAAATAGGCTAAATTATTTTGGCGGGTGAATTCACAAATAACCCGACTCGCAGAATTTGATTTTACCATTAGTCATATCTCAGGAAAAATATAATGTGGTGGCAGACACTCTCAGTAGACAAGACGTATCAGATGAAGATATGATTCATTCAGAGTCACTCGTATGCTCTATTGTATCTTCTAATGATTTTGTCCAGCAATTGATGGAAGCACAAGGTTCTGATCCTTTAGTAGCTGTGTTGGAAAAGAATCCTGTATATATACGCAGGAAGATTGGAGATAAGTGGTTATTATGTGAAATCTCCAGGAGCCAACCTAGACCTTATGTACCGCTAGAATTAAGGTATAAGGTAATTCAGCAGCTACATGAATTCAGTCATCCTTCCATTAAGGCAACTATCAGGATGGTCACTGATAGATATGTATAGCCTAAAATGTCGAAAGACATAAGAGCCTGGGTAAGGACATGTGCCCGATGTCAAACTTGTAAAATTTGGCGTCATACCAAAACTGAAATTAAAACGATTGGTATACCAGCGGGTCGATTTATGCATGTTCATATTGATATAGTAGAAATGCCTGAGATTTCCGGCCAAAAGTATTTACTCACGATGGTCGATCGGTTCAGTCGTCAGTTTGAGGTAGCAATCCTGAAGGACATGACAGCTCAAGAGGTCTTACTTATGTTCTTGCATAATTGGGTGTCGCGATATGGTGTACCGGTAAGGGTAACTACTGATCGGCGTAGTCAGTTTATGTCTGAACTGTTTATCAGATCATTCAATACAATGGGGATAGAAGTAAAACACACATGTGCTTATAATCCCAGAGCCAATGGGATGGTTGAGAGACTGCACAGGGAGCAGAAGGCTGCATTACGCTGCACCGGGGGATCAAGTTGGATACATGATTTGCCCGTAGTTTTGTTGGCAATGCGAAACAGATACAGAGTTCAGTTAGGAACATCCATAGCAGAACTTGTTCATTGAGAGCCACTGAGGCTACCTGGAGATATTATAATAGAAGTTCCAAGCTGTCTCGATTTGGACTCTAGTTCAGTAAATTGGTTTGTTGGAACATTGAGAGATAAAATGGGTCGTTTATCTCCAATCAAAACTAGAATTTCAATGTCTAAATGACATTTATCTTCAGATTTAAAGCTGGCATCGCATGTATACATAACTAACGAAAACAGACAGAATTGTCTGACTGCATTCTAAAATGGGCCATATAAAGTCAATCATATGAATGAGAAAAATGCATTTATAGAACTAAATGGCACTATAGAATGTGTGACACTGGATCGCTGTATTCCACAGTTTATTTGGACGGAGGAGGAGACTGAGGAACAGTATTCACCGAAGTACCCAGAAGTTGAGGCGAGATGTGACTCAGAAATTGGTGAGAAAAATGAAGAGTCGAATAAATATGGTAGAGAAGTAAAGATTAAAACCAAGACAACTGTGAATCAAGAACAATGCAATATGAATATGAAAACTGGTGAAGTACCAGCACAACTTGTTGAAACTCGGTCTGGAAGAGTCATCAAGAAACCGAAGAATGAAGACTACATCATGTATGGCTAATCATCTTAAACATGAGGGAGTATGTAGAGGTTAAATTAATTATCGGACGGAAATTAACCTCTCATATAAAAATAAATCAATTTTTATTTTTGGACATTTGATGTTATCGCTGGTTTCGTAAAACAATATTGTAATTTTTGAAAAATATTGTAAATTTTTTTGAAAGTTCTTTTGTTCATATTGTCGAAGTTTTGGACTTGTCTTGTCGAAGGAAAATGAGAGAGTTTTTGATCTGAGTTTCTGAATTGCATAAGCGGGACACTGCGTGGTTCCATCTCCGATTCTTTGTGAATAAAACTTTGTAATCCTCTCGTCGTTTTGTTTTTAATTATCAGCGAAAAGAAACACAAATTTGCTTTGGGTATTTAAAGTGTATATTTGTTTTAAGGTCTCAATCATTCCAGTTCAGTAAATTTGTGGATATCAGCGTATCCGGGTAAGCTTACTTAATTAATATAATATATAAATTACAAGTAATTTAATAATATCATGTCTGGTTTATTAAATACTGAGGATACAGAGCAGTTGGCTAGCGGACTTAAGGATTGTAGCTTAAGAGATAGTTCAGAGGAACTTAAATGTTCCAAGATAGATGATCATTCCGCATATATGGATTTTCCGGGCCTGGCATCCAAGAGACCCCCTTTATGGTAGTGACCCAAGGGCCTCTACAAATATACTCTGGTGCAGTGTTGCGTAATCAGTACACAGTGCTCCGCCTATTACTAGATTAATCAAATATATATTTAAGTGTGATTAACACGGTGGCTAATTTTAAAATTGAGGACACTGATAATTTGGTTCAAGGTATTATAATCATGAACTTAAAAGATATGGAAGAAAAAAACTATTCTATTAGACTCCCAAAGGTACACTAAGACCGAATTTGACTTCGCGTCTATGGGGCTTTCATTAGCTAATAAGGATGGAGCAACTACACTGTTTTAGAGCAGCTATTAAATCGGCATATTTTCATTAGCTTACATGCAATACCGATTATCACAAAGACGTTGATTCCGCACTAGTATAAGTATGCGACACTCTTTGATTTTCTAATCGAAATGGTACATCACTAATGATATTTCAGCCTAATCGAATGATCCCCATATTACTAACATATAAATGTGTCCTGACCTCGCAATATTTGCGAATGGCATCCATGTAAATACAATAAAAACTTTACATTAAATCAGAATAAATAGGTGCCGGGATCGAATGTGAATCCACAATCCACTAGTTAGTACCTGATCTGCGTTTTGACTAACGCAGCTTTCATTGTTCCAGTAGTTTTCTTTTGATAAGATATTTCGGCCAAACTTACCGTAGGCCTTCATCAGTTGCATTTTGCTTCACAAGTTTAATAAACGAAAAAAATGAAGCAAGCGTGTTATTTCCTCTAGCCATAATATTTATACTTCAGACTGACCTTCCATTAGATACTCGCGTGTCACATGCAGGTGTGTGTATTTTCATTACTGTTATTTTCATCTAACTAATTTAGACCAGAGTGGCTGAATATCAATTTATCAATTGCATGCGTTGACTATTCGTCTTACACACTCAATGTAAATGACGTAACTGAGATGGCCCCCACTTTAAGGTGGAGGAGACCCATAATTCAGAAATACACGTCATAAAAACATGCCATGAGTGATAAAACTAGAAGTCCGGAAGTCTAATACATATGTTAAATTTCAATTCAAACAACTAGGGTTGTACTCAAGATAGACACGTTAATAACAGTTAATGGCATACAATGAAATAGGCGCACGCCACGCATGTGCATTTGTATGCGTATGCATAAATAAAAAACTACGTTAAAATATTATTGATACACATGTACGTACATCTAAATGAAACTGCGGTCAATAGATATTAATTTAACCTTTTCAGACGCCAAACAATTTATTACTTGTAAATATTGTATTATTAGAAAAAGTTCAAAAGGTAGGGTGGGGGTGTAAAACAGAAAATTAGGGTTGAAATCACTAAGAGTTTTAAAATCAAACGAATAGTTATAGACCAAAATTTTGAAAGACTGTATTTATAGTCATTGATTATTCATTCCATGAAAAATAAGCCCACTAATTTGTCAATCTTAATCCGATGTTCTTAATCTTTTACTGGAGCCAGGTTCAGTTACAAATTCATGCAATCGCCTTTTCCTGCCATTAGCTAATGCGGTATTCCAAATCTGACCTATAGATTATTCAACAGCTGTTTCATTCATAATATTATCTCTAGATTTAATTTCTATAGATTGCCTGATCAATCTCGTCACGCTATTACGACTACATATTGCTATGCGTTTGCATTCCTCCCAGTTGATAGTATGCCCAGTCTCCAAGATCTGATTTAGCAATATGCCCATACTTACAAACACGCAGTTTTGTGTTCACCACTTCTTACTTTGGTTGGGCGCATTGTCTCACCAACATACATGAGACTACAAATATTGCATGGGATCTCATACACTCCTGATTTTTCTAAGGGTTCAATCTTTTCTTTTTGGTTAGGGAGTATAGTGCCAAGTGTAAGGGACTGTTTTAAAACGGTCCTTATATTGTATTTTAAAGCTAATGATTTCACTTTCCTACTTAATATAGTGTCCGGTAATACCATGACCTTCCGCTCTTCCTTCTCCTTATCCGCTTTTGTGTACCTCACACTAGGATTAAATTTCTTCACCACGTCCCTCATTGTTGTCATCTATTAAATGATGAGGGTAACCATTAGTCTTAAATATATCGCGTAGTCTGTCTAATTCTAACTTCCTATGCTTTATATCTGTTAACTTGAGACTTGATTGGACTTGAAATTAAGAAGGATTCCTGAATAAGTATCCTTCCTATAAATATCTCTTCCCAATTTCAGACCATTTCTAATTAATTTGACATCCGAAAATGGTAATTCACCCGATGATTCCCTTTCCGGAGTAAATTGGAGTTCGCGCATTCGATTAGCTAAATTTAAGAAATTTACCTTTTCATTATCAACATGGTTCCAGATAAATAAAATATGTCATCCAAGAGACGTAGATAAAATTTTGGTTTCTGTGGAGTCTTGTCCAAAAGAGTATTTTTCAAAAAATGCATAAAGATATTAGCTATTAGGACCGACATTTTTGTCCCATTGAAACACCTCGAATTTGTTTATAAAATACTTTCCGAAATTTAAATTAAGTTGAGGACATACAAATACACATCATCTGCATGGCGTATCCTATCGTCATTTTGCTTGCTTCTAATATTAAGGGGTGATCAACTAGGAAAGGACTAAAACAATACAGAGCCCCAGGTACCGGTATATTTGTGTACACATTTATCGACAATTTCAACTATATGATATGAATTAAGCAAGATATGTTCTACGAAGTAGGAATATTCTCTTATTCTATGACACAAAAACTCTGAAAATGTATATTTTGTGGAGTACTGTACATTCACTATAATTCCTAAAGGTTTACCCAGCTTATGCACATTAACCAAACCATAAACTGTGGGTGCAACTGTATCTCTTTGAATGAGAGTGTTACCATGCTGTCGAATCCAATTCCTCATTAGAAATCATATTATTGATTAATAAATTTACTTGCTCTTGTATCTTATCAGTAGAGTCTTTTGTTATTTTATTGTATACTTCAGAATTAATTAACTGTTCTATAATTTTATTGTTATAATCGGAATGATTCATCATAACTGTAGTTCCTCATTTATCTGCATTTAGACATATCACATTATTTGATACTAAATCCTTCCTCAGAAGTTTAAATACATATATAGGCTTAACTTTATCCTCTTGGTGTGTTAAAACCATTGAGGCAACGTCTAATTCAAATTTCACCCTATCCTTATCCGAAAAATGTTGTTTTAGTTTGATAGCCTCAGTAAATAATTCATTTCTAACCGATATTTCATTAGGAATAGCCATGTTTAAACCACGATTAAGTAGTTCATCTTGATCTTCCTTAAGACTTAATGTTGATAGATTTAATATTCTATTTGTCCCGATTATACTATTACTTTCTTGGGGTCTATAAATTCCCAAGTCAGCTAATTTGTTATCTTGTTTAATTCTTAATTTTTTATTTCTCTATAGATACGTTTGCAGCCAGAGGTCTCGGTTTAGTTAAAGTGCATAAGCCGAGTAAACCTTTAAGAATAATAGTGCATGCACAACACTCCCCAACATATAAAATTTCAAAGCTTTTGTGGCATAGAATAAGAAAATATTCCTATTTCTTAGAACATACCTTGCTTAATTCATATCATTTGGTAGAAATAATTGATAAATGTGTACTAAATGAAAAGGATAGATTAGTAAGCTTAGATATAGTATCTATGTACACAAATGTACCGGTACCCCTTAATATTAGATGGAACCAGAATTTCGATAGGACACTTCATGGAAATGATGTTTATTTGTATGTCCTCCACTTACTTTAAAATTCGGAAGGAATTTTATTAACAAATTCGAGGCGTTCCAATGGGACAACCTTTGCCGGTCCCAATAGCTAATATCTTTATGCATTATTTGGAAAATAATCTGTTGGATAAGACTTCACGGAAACCAACATTGTATCTACGTTTCTTGAATGATATATTAATGTTCTGGAACCATGGTGATAATGAATTTGTAAATTTCTTAAATTTAGCTAATCGAATGAGCGAACTCCAATTTACCTTAGAAAGGGAATCTCCTCAGGTGAATTACCATTTTTGGGTGTAAAATCAATTAGAAATTGTCAGAAATTGGGAATAGATATTCATAAGAAGGATACTTATTCAGGAATCCTTCTTAATTTGATCAATACGGTGTCTCGGTCAGCATGATTGCTCTGCTTGGCTGGAACGTCTTCTCTCTAATTGCAGATGTTATTAATCATTTTCTCGTAACCATCTATCTTCCCCCGGACTGGCTTTGCTCGACGATCTCTCCTATCCCCAAAAATGGCACTTCCTCGATCTCATCATTTAAAGATCTCCGCCCCATTACTATCGTACCTTCTTTCACCAAAATCTTCGACCGGATCTTATACAACCTAATCTACCCTTTCATTAAGTCTCATGTTAACTTCCACCTCCTTGATGATCAACATGGATTTCTGAACGGCCGCTCATCTTCCACCAACTTAGTTAGTGTTCTCGATCACTGCTACTCTTCTTTCTCTAAAGGGCTTCAGTGCACCCTCCTCTTCCTAGATATATCCAAGGCTTTTGACTCGCTGTCATTTTCAGCAATCGAATCTGCCTTAATGAGAAGCGGTATCTGCGGCAACGTTCTCAATCTTATCAGTTATTATCTTCGAAACCGATATGCGACAGTAAAAGTTGGCAGTAGTCACTCGAGGCCAACCCATGTCCGATCCGGTGTTCCCCAGGGCTCCGTACTTGGTCCCATTCTCTTCAACCTTACACTCGCACACATACAGGTTGAAGACAATCTTTTCAAGCTGTTCAAATATGCGGATGACATGGTTATCGTAATCAGCAACCCCACAACATCCAACCCTTCCTCACCCCTCATATCGGAGCTCCTATCTTCGCTCCACTTGCAACTCAGCAGAGTCGGTCTCAAACTAAATCCCACCAAAACTCGCTTAATGAGACTCTCGTCTGATCCATTCTGCTCTATCCTGGTTGCCAACTACCCCCTCGACATAGAAATAATAGATTCGGCCAAACATCTCGGCATCCATTTCTCTAAGTCCTTAGACTTCTCCCCACACCTTACACACACTACTTCCAAACTCTTCAAATGGGCCCGTCTGATCTGTTTTAAGACTAACAACCCCACTCTCCAACTCACATTATTCAAGGTCTACGTTCTGCCCCTCATTTCTTACGCCAGCGAATTCTACTGTCCTCTCACCCTCGCCTCCTCGTATACTATTGAACAAGTATCCTCCAGATTTCTTAAGCGAGTCTTCCCGAAATGCCAAAATTATAGGGAACGCCTACTTCTGGCTAACCTTCTTCCGCTTTGGTTCACACGTCACCTTCGAGTCATTTCTTTTATCCATAAGATCTCAATTTCCCTACCACTCTCCAACTTTGCCCACCCAAGTTACCACTACGCCACACGTTCTAGTAACTCTTCTATCCAAGCTAACCATACCCCCACCATATTTAAAAAAAGTATATCTCTTCTCCAAAGCCACTAATGTTTTGAACGCTCTTCCCACAGATATAGAGCTCCTATCCCAGCACGAATTCAAAAAGGCAGCCCATCAGTACTTCTTCAACAAACTTCTTTGCGATACCACCGATTAGAAACGAAACTGGTTCCTTCTCAATCCATAACATTTACTTCTCCCCAGGCTATCCTCTTTAACTTCTCTAATCTTCCACTTTACCTCCTTGGTCTTCATCCCTTCTTCTTGACTCACTGATACCTCTTCTCAACCCATTCGCGACCCCATCATATCCACGTAGTGGATACCTTACTATGTTTTCCTCATCCAATTCTTTTCTTTCTTGTTTCATCGGAGGACCGATAACCCAACAGGACATCGACTTTCCCTGGCCTTCCTTCAATCACAACTTTGTTCTACGGATGCCTGCGACCCGTGCAAGAAGCTCGTCTTCAATCCGACTGATTCCATCCATGTCCTGGCTATGCTCCATCAACTGAATCTCCACGACAATGGACTCCATCGACCGATGTCTGCCTACGATCCGCCATCTTTATTATCTTTATTTTCGAACTCACTTTTACCTAGAAGCTCTGACAATTCATGGACTTTCTCCAATTGATCTTGTCTAGTCAAATGGAATTTTGTTCTTATTTATTTTTCACCAGATTGAACTATCTTGACGTTTTGATAACATTTCCCTTCCCAAACCCCCCTGCCATCAAATACTTTGCTAGTCACAATTCCACTCACCTCCACATATCCTGCCCTTGATTTGTTATCTCAATGGTCAGGCCAGTTGGCCTTTGATGCCAAATGTATTATCATTTCAATTGTTGGGCTTGTGGTCTTTTTTGCCAAATAAATATGTTATTATTATTATTATTATTACTATTAAAACAAGTTGTAGAAATTAATTTTTTGTGGAAATTTGAATTTAAAATATCATTATTATTCTTTTATACTACGTTATTTTACAGTATTTTTCACGAATTATTGGACCGCACATTTTGTATTTATACATAAAGCAAATTAAAGAACAAACAAAATCTAAGAAAATATGCAGAATTTATATGCAAGATCGGGGCATATATTGATAGCTATACATCTGCTTGAAACATTGAAAGCATAATCTGGTCAATTGTATGGTCCTAAAGAGCACTACTTTCAGTGTCATATGTTTCTTTGTGGAAAACTGGACTGTAGAGGCTCTTTGGTCACTACCATAAGAGAGCCACTGAGATGCCAGCCTCGGACAATCCGCATATGCGGTATGATCATCTAATTTGAAACAAATAAATCTCGCGGAATTATTATTTAAACTAGAATATGCTGTCGCTACCTGGAATCCATTAAAAAAGGGGTTGTCTAATAAGATAGAAGCTGTACAAAGAAAAGTTGTGAAACATATTAGTCCTATTTCTTGCACTATATACGCCTCTAGATAACAGTTTGCGTCATTGCAATCTCTGTGGTTTCGGAGGATGTGTTATTGTATAAAAGTTTTCCATCTGAACCAGTGGACGGGTGCCTATATGATTCCGATAAGAAAGAGTCATGAAATTGGAGCTAGATCTGGACATATGGCAATATCTCCTCCTTTTGTGGGGAATGTAGCGAGCAAGTTATTCTCTTTCTCGAAAATCTACAAAATTTATAACCAATTGCCGAAGGGGCATAGAGAAATGCCTCCATCTAAGATGTCTATTAAAACTTTATCTACTGAAGTTGAAAAAGTCTGCAATCCTGCTGATATCTTTTATTTTTTTGATTATGATAATACTTTCTCATGGTTGAATAAAAGACAAGGATAATTGTTATCGGAAACAGATTTTATTGAGATTTTTATTTCCAAGTTTTGTATTATTATAATTGAAATGTTATGCACTATATCTTCAAATTAGTTAACATTACATACAATCAATTGCTAGTCATGGTTCTCAATTTTTGCATAATGTTACACTCGAATTATACCTTAATTGTTCCTAATTTGATGATGTATATATTATTCTTTTCAGTCGAACTTTCTGATATTGATATATTGTATTGTACAACTAGTGAGATATACCTATCTACATGATATTAATTGCACAATTATTGTGATGTGATAATTATTTTAATATATATTGTACAATTTCCAATTTTATTATTTGATGGAATATGTGTGGTTTGAATCCAAATAAAGATATTTTATATTCTATATTCTATATTCTATATTCTAAGTCCAACTACTAATTGCTCTCTATCCTCAATATTTACTAAATAATTTATTTCGCGCGCGGTTTAAAATGGCTCCGATTTTTTCGCATACTGATATTGAAAACATTGTTATGGACCTTCAGAACTCAATGAAGGTGTTGAAGGAAGAGAACAACTATTTAAAAAATGAAATGTCCAAATTGGAGAATGATGCTGTTGTGAATACGATGAAATTGGAACAAGCGGTGAAGAATAATGAAACATTAAGCGCGCATATTGTTGAACTGACTGAGGCACTACATACGAAGTTAAACAAATTACAGACAGATGTTCTGCCATGGATTGAACTGGCTGATATAACATTGGAAGGCGATACGTCAGTTAAAAACAAATCATCAGGTGAAGAAATACTGAATATATTAGCGAACGAAGTCTCAGCGTGGAACAGCAAACAATATCAGTTAGTTTTATTTAATCTTGATGAAAATGCCGACGTAAAAGACGTCGAGAAATTAAATGCTTTAATAAAAGAGAGACGCATGCCGATATTGCTAAATGCTATAGGGTGTGGAAACGGTCAGATAGTCCAAGGCCAATAGTTGTAAAACTATCAAAAAGGCCAACAAATATGCAGATAGAGTCTATCAATAAAAAGAAAAATGAGAATTCGAGTTTTCACACCATATTTATTGGACGGGACAAAACTTTTCTCCAACGGAAGTTGGCAAAAGCAAAAAAGTTAAAGAACAACCAGGAACGTAAGCCGTCAACCTCTGATCAAGCTATTATAAGGAATCTATCGAGTGAGACTGCAACATCAAAAAACGATGTATCATTACTAAATGTTGTGGACAGCGGGGGGAGAAGAAGTATGGCCTCAAAACCCGGGAAACGAACAATAAAGAAGCCAACAAAGCTGAATCAGTAAAAGTTGATAATTGTTTAGATAAGTCGTATTCTACATTCACTTTATTTTATGCTAACTTTCGAAGTGTTAGGAACAAAAACTTTTTGTTGTGTAATTTAATAATAAGTAACGATTTTGACTTTATAATATTATCTGAAACTTGGCTTAACAAGGATATTGAAAACCATGAATTTGATATTCCTCGCTATTCTTTATTCAGAAAAGACAGATCGCTGGATAAAAGAAGTGGAGGAGTACTCATTTATAGTAAATCTGTATTAAATGCAAACATTTTACATTCTAGTGAAGAAAATGCTATCATTGATTTTTTATCTATACAAATTGCTAATCTGATCTTAACCGTGGTTTACAGACCGCTGTATGCTACTTTATATGATGATCAAACATTTACCAATTCTTTTCAATCTATTTTTGACTGTCATGGCTATGATATAGTGGTAGGTGATTTTAGTAAGTTACATGACTGTGAAATAATCAATTTCTTTCTAATCATGATCTCAAACAGATTATAAATGAATCAACTAGAGGTTCGCAATGCTTAGATCATGTATATTTCGAATTCTCCAAAAATAATGTGACATTAGATCTGTATGATTTGAGTAGATATTTCATTACACTAGGGCTGAGAATAAACAATAAAATGACGAGAGCTTTAAAAATAGGTAACAGAACAAACTTTCATTCTGTTTATTTTCATGATACTGTAATTAATGTTGTGTTTGAGATTAAACTTATGCAAGAAATAAAGGATTTAGGCATAAATATTCAATGTACAGCTTCTGCTGAAAGACATATTGAAAGTATAGTAGGCAGTGCCAAGAAAACATGGGCACTAATAAATCGAAATATCTTATCGAATGACATAAAACTTAAAATGTATATAATATGGATTAGACCGATTCTAGAATATGTTGTTGCTACTTGGAATCCATTAAAAAGGGTTTGTCCAATAAGATAGAAGCTGTACAAAGAAAAGTTGTGAAACAAATTAGTCCTATCTCCTGCACTATATACGCCTCTAGATTACAGTTTGTATCACTGCAAACTTTGTGGTTTCGGAGGATGTGCTATGGCATACAAGTTTTCCATTTGAACCAATGGACAAGTGCCTATATGAATCCGATAAGAAAGAGTCATGAAGTTGGAACTAGATCTGGAAATTTGGCAATATCTCCTCCTTTGGTGGGGAATGTTGCGAGCAAGTTATTCTCTTTTTCGAAAATCTACAAAATCTATCGCCAATTGCCAAAGAGGCTTAGAGAAATGCCTCCATCTAAGATGTCTTTTAAATTTTTATCTACTGAACTAGAAAAAGTCTACATTCCTGCTGATATTTTTTATTTTGATTATGATAATACTTTCTCATGTTTGAATAAAAGACAAGGATAATTGTTATCGGAAACAGATTTTCTTGAGATTTTTATTTCCAAGTTTTGTATTATTAAAATTGAAATGTTATGCATTATATCATCATGTTAGTCAGCAATACATACAATCAATTGCTAGTCATGGTTCTCAATTTTTTTGCATAATGTTACATTCGAATTATACCTTAATTTTTCCTATTTTGATGATGTATCTATTGTTCTTTACAGCCGAACTTTCTGATATTGATATATTGTACAGTACAACTAGTGAGATATACTTATCTACATGAGACTAATTGCACAATTTTATGTGATGTGATAACTTTTTTTAAATATATTGTACATTTTCCAATTTTATTATTTGATGGAACATGTGTGGTTTGAATCCAAATAAAGATGTTCGATTCTAGTCTAAAAATCAGCCTTAATATTAGAATATGTTTTCTTGCAATATATAAAGAACAATAAGTGTGCTCACTCTAATACGCTGATATCCTCAGATGACAGAACGATAAGGTGGTGAGCTTGAAAATAAATATCCACGTTTATTACCTGATGCAAATTGGAGATCCTTCCATATAATGTGTATTAAGAACGATAGATGGATGCAAATTTCAATAATTTATTAACAAGGACAATCATGACAGAACCACTTAGCAAAGCGTACCATGCAACATAAAATATTTACTCCAACTCTCTTATGAACATTCACCAAGACAAGTCGAAAACTTAGACAATATGAACAAATGAACCTTCCAAAAAATTCCAATATTTTTGAAAAAACACAATATGGTTTTACGAAACCAGCAATAACATCAAATGTCCATTAAATAAAATTTGATTTATTTTTATATGAGGAGTTAATTGATGTCCAAAAAATTAATTAACCTCCACATACACCCTCATATTTAAGATGTTTACTCATACATGCGACAGTAAAAGTCGGCAGTAGTCACTCGAGGCCAGCCCATATCCGATCCGGTGTTCCCCAGGGCTCCGTACTTGGTCCCATTTTCTTCCACCTTACGCTCGCGCACATACAGGTCGAAGACAACCTTTTCAAGCTGTTCAAATATGCGGATGACATGGTTATCGTATTCAGTAACCCCACAGCATCCAACCCCTCCTTACCCCTTATATCGGAGCTCCTATCCTCGCTCCACTCGCAGCTCAGCAGAATCGGCCTCAAAATAAATCCCACCAAGAGTCGTCTAATGAAACTCTCATCAGATCGATTCTGCTCTATCCCGGTTGTCAATTATCCCCTCGACATAGAAATAATAGATTCAGCCAAACATCTTGGCATTCATTTTTCAAAATCCCTAGACTTCTTCCTATAACTTACGCACACTACTTCCAAACTCTTCAAATGGGCCCGTCTGATCTGTTTTAAGACTAACAACTCCATTCTCCAACTCACGTTATTCAAGGTCTACGTTCTGCCCCTCATTTCCTACGCCAGCGAATTCTACTGTCCTCTCACTCTCGCCTCCTCGTATACTATTGAACAGGTATCCTCCGGATTTCTAAAGCGAGTCTTCCAGCAATGCCAATATTATCGGGAACGCCTACTCCTGGCAAATCTTCTACCGGTTCGGTTTACCCGTCACATTCATGTCATTTCTTTTATCCATAAGATCACAACTTGCTTACCACTCTCCAACTTTGCTCACCCAAGTCACCACTAGCCACACGTTCTAGTAACTCTTATTTCCAAACTAACCATACCCCCACCATATTTAAAAAATCTATCTTTTCTCCAAAGACACTAATGTCTTCAACGCTCTTCCCACAGACATAAAGCTCCTACCCCAGCACGAATTTAAAAAGGCAGCCCATCAGTACTTCTTCAATAAACTTCTTTTTGATACAACCGATTGGAAACAAAACTGGTTCCTTCTCAATCCATAACATTTACTTCACCCCAGGCTATTCTCTTTACTAACTTCGGAGAGCAAAATCCCTCAGGCAGTCATTTAATATTCCACTTTACCTCTCTTGTTTTAATCGTTCCTTCTCGACTCACTGATACCACTTCTTAGCCCATTCCTGACCCCATCATATCCACGTTGTGGATACTTTACTACGTTTTTCTCATCCAAGTCTTTTCTTTCTTGTTTCAGCGGAAGACCGAAAACTCAACAGCCATATCGATCTACCAACGGTTTGCTTCGGACATCGACCCCCATTCGTCTTCTTTCAATCACAACCTCGTTCTACGGATGCCTGCGACCCCTGCAAGACTCACTCGCTTCAATCCAGCAGATTCCATCCAGGTCTATGTTATGCTCCATCAACTCAATCTCCACGACAATGGACTCCATCGGTCAAAGTCTACCTCCGGCCTGCCATCATTTTCGGTCTCACACTTAAATTCATCTATCCGGACCCAACCTACCCCGCCTAGAAGTTCTGACACTTCATGGACTATCTCCATTTGATCTTGTCTAGTCAAATAAAACTTCGTTTTTGTTTGATTTTCACAAGATTGAACTATCTTGATGTTAATGATAACTTTTCCCTTCATCAACTCCTCCCCCTGCTATTAAATAATTTGCTAGTCACGATTCCATTCACCTCCACATATCCTACCCTTGATTTGTTATTTCAATGGTCGGGCCTGTTGGCCTTTGATGCCAAATAAATGTATTATAATAATAATAATAATATGTAATAATAGCCAATAATAATAATAATAATAATAGTGTGTGTATTATTATTAATACATTTCGAAGTCCGCATTCTTCGGTTTCTAGATGACTCTCCCAGAACGAGTTTCAACAAGTAGTGCTAGTACTTCAGTAGGTCTAACCTTCATACTGCCTCGTTCTATGTTCTCAGTTGTCTTGGTTTTAATCTTTACTTCTTTCCCACATTTAGCTGGCTATTTTTTTCTCGCACATTTTCCAGTCACATGTTGTCTCAGCGTCTTGATAATTCGGTGGATACCGTTCCTTAGTCACCTCCTCGGTCTATGTAAATTGTGGAATGCAGCGATCCAGTGCTATACACTATACCGTACCATTTACTTCTATAAGTGCACATTTATCCGTCATGTTATTGACTTTAAATGGCCCCTTATAGAACGGAGTCAGACAATTCTGTCTGTTCTCGTTAGTTATGTATACATGAGATGCCAGCTTTAAATTTGAAGATAGGTAGCATTTAAACCTTAGGCTTCTAGCTTTTGTTGGAGCTAAAAGACTCATTTTATCTACTGTATGACGAAAAAATTAAAATATCTTTTAAAAACAGGACATTGTTTTACGAAACCAACGATACCATAAAATGTCCAAAAAATAAAATTTGATTTCTTTTTATATGAGTAAATTGATGTCCAATAATTTAATTACCCTCCACAGGACATTAATATACTTGATTCTTGCCACACGACTATCTAAGTTACTCTTGCGGCTGATTTCTCTGGTAAGCTCATTATAGAACCTTTATCTAACGAGAATCTTGTAACTTTTATTGGAAGTGTTATGGAGCTTTAAGCATAAGATCTCAAGCAAGCAATATGTTTGTATGTATTAAGTTTTGCAAACCTAGTAACAAATTAGTTCAGTTGTGACCAGAAGGATAAACCAAAGGCAGCATGAACGGAAAGTATAATCTCATGCACATTCGTTTCGTGCTTACTGGCGACTCATCAGTAGGAGCCGGTATTACGCCCTTTAACCACTATATATTGGTAGAATAATGTGGAATAATAGGATGGTACATATATTATATAGTGTGAGTTAGCATTGAAGTCGCATTGTCGTTGACTTTAGATTATGTTAGCTTCACTTTTACAGGTTTACACATTCATCTAGGAGATTGTACCGTCCTATTATTCCACATTCTTCTACCAAATATATAGTAGTGGTTAAAGGGCGTAATACCGGCTCCTACTGATGAGTCGCCAGTAAGCACGAAACGAATGTGCATGAGATTATACTTTCCGTTCATGCTGCCTTTGGTTTATCCTTCTAGTCACAACTGAACTAATTTGTTACTAGGTTCGCAAAACCTAATACATACTTGCATATATATTAGTTCTTCGCAACAAACAGTATTTAAAAGCAATATGCTTTGTGAAATTTAACTGACACGGAGAGACGTTCAATGGCTACTGCCATAATGGATTAGTGTATTATAGAAGAGGCGAATATCCAGAAGTTCTTGCTGAGTGTCGCTGAGATTTTGCTGAAATACCAAGAATGTAGGCAAACATAGAATTACGATTAAAAAAGTTTGAATGGCGATTGGCATGGAAACACAGGACAAGTGATGGGCAAGACTGAAAGCTAACATTTTCACCGAAACATCGTGGATTAAACGCAAATAACACAACAGCCAAAAATAATCCGAGCAGCAATAAGCCGAAAGGAATTGTAAACAACAGGAATTTCAGAATGTGTCGTGTTTTGAATGTTTTGCGCTTAAATTTAGGTGTATGTCATACTTGATTGGTTTATAAATTTCGCTCTTCTTCTATGGTATTATGTCAGCCAAATAAATTTCTTATTTTATTTTGATTTAATTCACAATATGTCCGTGATATAATTTAACCTGTTACATAAGATTCTTTTTGAAAAATGGAGAAAATATGAAATAAAAATTCCTCCTGTCGAGTACTCAAAGGCATACTTAAAAACCCAGTAATTTCACTGCTTAATAATCAGTTCATAGGTTTTGAATATAGGTCGTAATGTTCAGATACTCATGAACTGTTTCATCAGTGATATTTTGCCGTATGACCTCTAAATATTGCTACCTAGCTTTCTCTGAAATTGCTGGAGAATGCAATTCCTGACCTGATAATGTCCACCCACAATAGCTGTGTCTTATTATCTACAGCCTTTAATTACTTCGTAACCTCACACGGAATTTACCTGCGGCCGGGGCATTACAAATTTGCAACCACGCCAGAATACTGATAAAGGTACGGTTTTTAGATTTGTTTTTTATATCACAAATCTTGTTATCCTGGTGGAATACAGTAATTCGACGTTAGCGCACTGAACCATACATTTATTCTCCCTGTTTTTGAGTAATATTTACTCGGTCTATTTAGGTTTTGTTTCTGTTTGGAAGCAAGAATTTTTGGGAGTTTATCTGCGGTTCAAAAATTTTATCTCCTACGAACATATTATGTCAAACTGTGGATGCAGATTTATTTCTGATTTTGTAAAAACCAGATTTAGTCAGTAATTCGATAAAAACTGTTTACATTTGTGGAAGAAGATTTGATTGTAATTATGTGGGAGCAGATTTCATCAGTTATCCATAAGCTGTTTACGTTAAACTCTGGAAGCAGATTTTGCTTCTGATTTTGTTGGAGCAGATTTTGTCAGTTTTCGGCGTTCGTGGAAGGCAGACTTCGTCAGTTTCAAACTGTGGAAGCAGATTTTGAGAACCGTTTAGCTAATAGTTTTAATTTTACAGGGCACTTATGATTAAAATTTTATTTCTATATATATTTCAGTCCCTTTATGCCTTTCAATGTCCTGTAAGTCATTTCCCAACATGAATACCTTGAATTCTAAGTTAGCTCAGTGCCTATCCGCCGGTCTTATATCTGATGACGCTAGGCTATCCACTTTGGAGAGATGTATTTCAGATTTGAGTAATATTCTTGAAAGAATACTCATCGAAGAGATACATGTTAATAGAACCACAGATCAACACCGTCTTAATCAGTATAATGGACAGTCGAGATCACCTCGGTTATTCTGTCGATACTATACTAAATGTTGGCGTTCTAATCACCAAAAGTATTTTTATAATTGTCGAAATTGCCTGCATTGTTCCGAGAACTTACCAAACGTATGCCAGTTTCCTTTCTTAGATGATCACAATCAACAACAAATAAGTTTTTCAAACACCTACAACTGCAGTTTATGTTGACTATTTCTCACCACGCAGAATATGTCACATAGACTGTCAAACTGACAATGTCTGTCGCAGAGACCAATCTTCTTGTTTGCATGACCCGGACAAACAAACCAATGAATTTCTGCACCTTCTCGATTTCAGTACTGGCGAAGAATTTACCGTAGACACAGGAGCAACGGGCCAGTTCTCAAGGGTGATTCTAAGGCCAAGATGTCTCCAGTCTTTTTACTTGCAATAGCTATAGGGGAGCCTATACCTACTTATGGTTTCCGGCATTGCACATTCAACGTAAGTTTACGACGTGAATTTTCTTACAATTTCATCGTTGCCATGGTCTCACACAACATAATAGGTCTTGATTTCCTGCTAAAATGTCGGTTCATTTTTGACCTTGGACACTTGCCTCCGAGCGTGTGAAGTTACAGGTCATTCAGCCAACCCCATTGCATAATTCAGCAGATATATCAGCAGCTCTTCGAGAACACAAGTCTTTGTTTGATCTCAGAAAGTCATAGCTACGAGTCTCCTACACGATGCACCATATCGTCAGACCAGGAAAACAAATTACACTCAAGAAGCGATCACTGGCTTCTGGTAAGCTGAAACCTGCCCAATAGTAATTTTTAAGACTATTGGAAAAGGGAATCATCAGACCATCGAAAATTTCATGAGCGTTACCATTGTACTTAGTCTCCAAATTAAACGGATCGTACAGAGCTTGTGGAGATTATCGCAAGTTAAATTCGATGACCAAACCCGATGCATATCCTATTCCCAATATTAACACCTTAATTGAAAAACTCAGCGGTAGCAATTTCTTCTCAGTGAATGACCTCAGCTAAGCCTATCATTATATTCCGGTAGCGCCAGAAGATATGGCAAATATTGCGGTCATCAATCCATATGGAATTTTTAAATACCTCTACATACTTTTTGGTATCAAGTGTGCTACTTAAACATTTCAATGATTCATGGACAACATACTTATCCTGATGGCATAAATGTTTTCAGTCTACACTTACAATCTCATGCCAAGAATTTATGAAATGTCCTCTCACACTTATCCAACCACGGACTCAAGATAAGTTGACAACTACATTCGTAAATTTCCTTTGGCATTGTATTACACCAAAAGTTATTCATCCTATGCTGTTGAAAGCAAATTCAATCAGTTATATTAAGTCATTATAGACTGTAAGTGAGCTGCAGAAAATTTTGGAAATCCTAAACTACTATCGTAAGTTACAAACCGGCCTATCAAGAAAACTATATCCGTTGTGTAGGCACCTGCGGAAACGAAAAGGACTTGGTCATCTGAAGACGAGGAATTACTTCGACACTCCATCAACTCTTTACAAAATGCTAAAATGATAACGCATCCGGATTTTCAACGATCATTTCTACTCGCTACAGATGCTTTCGAGTACGCTATTGGGGCTACATTGGAACAAAATACCAACGGATTTCAGAAGCCTAGTAGTTTTTACCCGCGTACCCCTTAACCAGTAGAAACAAGATACGATAGTTTCGGTCGAGAACTCGTCGCCATTCACGACACAGTGCGCGAAATTATCAATATCATTTTCAGCAGAAGAATTTTTGTATTTACAGATTGAGCAACATCAGTGAGCGTACATTGAAACGCGACTTCAAGTGTCGCACATACACTGCCAGAGTAGAAAGACAACTGGCACTTCTGAGAGAATGGCAATTCGACATCTTTTATGTAAGGGGAAGTAAAAGTTCATTGCAGACACACGTTCTAGTCCAGAAATCTCGTTATGACCATCTTCGTCGTCGCCATTCACAGAAAACTACATAACTCTCCGTGAACTTGCACTAATGCCATCCCTCCTGCAAACAGAGCAGCGCGGTGACACCCACATTCAAAGATCAGTAGCCCGTTACGCCTCCAAGTTCATATTCCGTCACTGGGGAGGTTTGTCCATTGTTTATTTCAAGGTTACGCAGCCCAACCATTCAGTTCTGCCAACCAGCCTTCAGAGAAAAACATTTCGCCTCAATTCACTTAACGTCTCATCCAGGATGCAAGACGACAGTCAGAATTCTTACAGATCGTTCCTGGGGTCACAGGCCCAAGCAGTACGCTTAACGATGGGTCTCCGAGTGTGTCATTTGCCAAAACGTCTAGGTCACACGGCACACTCGTTCTAAGTTGCAGCATTTCCAAACCACTTCACGCCTAACCATCGACCACATCGACATAGTTCATCTGATGAAGGCTCAAGATTTTGGCTACCTTTCATCTATGATTGATAGATTTACACGATGGCCTGCGGCTTTACCTCTTGGCGGCATTTATGCAGACGAAGTCTCTAACGGTTTTATCTCTGTATGGATGGCCCATTTTTGTGTTACCAAGGGGGTAATCACTCATAGAAGCACTTTCTTTTCATCGGTTCGTTTCAAAACAACCCTGTAGTTCATGGGATGCACCGACGACTGACTACCATTCCCAATCTAACAGTATGGTAGAAAGAATGCATAGGGAACTCAAAGCCGCTTTAGAATCCTCGTCCATTTATTGCAAATGGGTAAATAAACTACCTTTATTTCTACTTGCCATGCGTTCCCGTACTCCTGATTCTATTAAAACGTCTGCGTCAGAAATATTTTATAGTATGGATCTACGCCTGCCCAGTCAGCTCCCTCATCTACTACCCGCAAAGGATGATCCACAATTCGAAGCTTCCCGCCTTCCACTTCATTTTGGTAACATGTCGGAACAGCAGCTAAAACATACGCCTCGTCCAGTCTTTGTTCACACGCAGCTCCACAGCTGCAAGAAAATACTTGTTCGTAACGATACTGCTGTTGCCACGCTACAACCAAAGTACATTAATTTTTCGTTATTCTACGTATTAAATGTTTAATTTTTATGCGCGCTACGTGCACCCTATGTCACGCGATGTGACCTCTATGGATCTATATAATTCATATAAAAATTTCACACTCAATTGTCTCACGTGGTATAACCACCTGTTCAGAGCTAACAATTTTGTATCATTTTTGACTTGTTCCTCGGTATTTTTCTATCTGTGCGGCAATGTTTGAGTATACTTTCGACGTTTACATTTGGTATATATATATATATATATATATATATATATATATATATATATATATATATTCTTATAATTAGGAAAACAACACATAAATAACAAAGTGGATAAAGGCCATTTATTTCGTGAATACTAAACATCTCTTATACAATCATACATATTTATACATTTTGGGTTTTCAATTGATTATGCTATTGGTAACAAATCTGACTCGTTATTACTGTTGTTTCTTGTTTTGACTAGTTGGTGAGTGTGTATGCGTTTGTGTTTGTGTTGTGTATGCGTGTTTGTATGTAAAGGTCATTCTCGCAGTATTGCGAAGTGATGTCTGAGATCTTGTCATTATTGTTTTGGTATCTTGAGAGTTAGCCATTTGTGCACATTGTTCACTGTTACATGTACAAGTGCTATTTTTCCCAGTATAGTTGATCGTTTCACCCCGCTGCGCAAGATTGCTATTTTCGCTTGGTAACAACGCTAATGTTGATTGCAATGTTAAACGCTCACATTGTTTGGAGACTTCTGTCATCGTATGCGCCTCTGTTATTTCCACTTCACATTGTTGCCAATCCGATTGTACGTTTGTTGATTCTAGTATAGGGCCTAATGGTTCTTGGCTGGATACTAGTAGATTGTTGTTGAATTTTGTTATTCTTGGCCAGTCGATAAGGATATCATGTTGATGAAACTTTTGAATGTTAAGGTCAGGTGCTTGTTGTTTTATGTAAAGTGCTTCGTAGATAAATAATAATTTTTCGGATTTTGCTTTATGTAAAATTGTGAAATTGGTCTAATTGACAGGGTGCCCCGTTGCCAATATATGATCGGAAATAGCTGATTTTCCTGACGGTGGCAAGCCTTTGTTAATCAATTTCTGTGGCAAATGTTGCTGGATTCTGCTTATCAATTGCTTCTTCGTACGTCCGATATATGTGCTACCGCACATACATGAGAATTTGTAGACTATGAATGATTTGGAGAGAATTGGCAATTGATCTTTGGCATCCAACCTCATGATTCTCTGTGTACTAAATGTCATATTAACTTTAACACTGGGAAAGTTGTCCTTAATTATTCTATTCAGCCGCCGTGCAATTATTTAGGCTGGTATGTCGCCTCTAAATGGTAAGTTCAGGAAAACCTGCTTGCCGGTATCCTCTCTGAACACAAGATTGAGGAAGAACTGGGCTACCTGAGGAAAATTTTGCTAATGAACAACTACCCAGAGCGGTTCATTGATGTCAACATCAGACCACGGCAGATTCGTACTAGAGAGGATACCGGCAAGCAGGTTTTCCTGAACTTACCATTTAGAGGCGACATACCAGCCTCAATAATTGCACGGCGGCTGAATAGAATAACTAAGGACAACTTTCCCAGTGTTAAAGTTAATATGACATTCAGTACACAGAGAATCATGAGGTTGGATGCCAAAGATCAATTGCCAATTCTCTCCAAATCATTCATAGTCTACAAATTCTCATGTATGTGCGGTAGCACATATATCGGACGTACGAAGAAGCAATTGATAAGCAGAATCCAGCAACATTTGCCACAGAAATTGATTAACA
>JAQBSW010008952.1:0-25000 GCA_029291075.1 Eudiplozoon nipponicum
TTACATTCACTATATGCCTTAATTGTTTTTCGTGGAATGGGGGTAAGCACGTTGTTTTAATACTTACTATGAATGAATATATATATATATATATTTATATATATATATATATATATATATATATGTCATCAGTATAAACTATTATTTAGATTTTAGTCATGTACTGTTCAGAATTCGCAAAACTATGGCTAGAACCAGGCAATATTCGCTTCGAAATCTTGCTTATTTGCCACTTCATTCTTTATTTATGTGTTACTAACAGGATATATGTAATCAAAATTTTGTCACGAAACTTCAATTCAATCTCAAATCTTCTGGATGCATCATTTCTGTTATAATGACATACTTGGGGTGGCTAAGTAGAATTTGAAAGCGAAAGTGGCACAAAATAGTTTATCTGAAGGAAAGACAAACCGGAACATCGGTTGGTAGATAATTTAAAAATGTCGTGTATTGCTTAACAGTAGTCATTGAATGGAAGCGTAGGACGGTCTCACCTTGGGTCCCGTCGAATTTCGACAATTTCTCTTCAAGTATTAAACTGGTGTACTTGATTTATTATCTTTGCTAACTTATGAAATGTTTATGTCATACAAACAGCACATTTAATCAAAATCCTACCATAAAACTTCAGTTAAAAATATTTTCTTTACGCTTCAAACTAAACACTGCATATCATAGTGAAAAATAAATTTATAACTGAACGACTTCGGTATTTTTGGCATTCATCAATTTGTTTCCGGGATTGGTATTGCTCGTGTTTGAGCTAGATCTAACTTTGTTCAGAGCCTTGCAACTCACTAAATTCGCCAACGCACCAGTGTAATACATGCAATTGTCAGTTTTGCACCAACTTCTGTCGTTTGATCATTGCTTTCCTCATGTGAATTTTTTTCGATATCATTGTCGACCTAAAATTCCAACTAACCACTCTCGATGCGACAGACTTGTAGCAATAGCCACATTTAAGACCAAGAACGCTCCAAATGTCCTATCTATGGCTGACATGAATAAAACAGAAATTCATCGCTGAAGTGCACGAATTGGAATGAAACAGTCAACATAATGATGGAAGCAACTTTCGAGCCGCAGAACAAAATATAAAATAATAACTATTTGTATTTTGGTTAACTAAATGGATGCGCTTTGTACGAGTAGACGCTTATAAAAAACTGATTAAAAATAAAGCATTGGTTTTGAGTTTACAAATGACTTTTGAAAGGCTGAAACAGTTAGTAAGAGAATTGTTTGCACAAATGAGCACTTTCATTGCGGACTTAGGGATAATTGAGGCTCGGCTGGACGACACACATATAATAAATTCTAAGGGAATCCGCATAAACGACTCAACAAATATAGGTAAAGTTATCAAGATACGATGCTACCTGAAGAATAAGTGAATTAAATTGTAATAACAGGATTTGATTGTGCATAGATGCTCGGAAAAATCTAGGCCTAACAAAAGATTGCATATTGAATTAAACTATTAAACGGATGTAGTCTTTAAATTAAATTCGCGAGCTTGAAGTAAACAAAAATCCCGTTGTATTTCACCAGACGACGAACAATATACCAAAACTACCGCCAGTCGCAGCGCACTAGTGCTTTTCAACTTTTCATGATCATCATCAGAGAACGATGGCAAACTGACTATCGAGGACCAAACGGCATTGAATATATATTGAAATTAAAGTTAGATATGCTACTCTCACATTTAGAAGTATCGCATACATTGAACTTGACTGGAAATGTCGGCTGCACAATTTCTACGCAGTCCCGAACACATATACATATAAAGGCAATATAATTTAACAATATTTGATTGCGCGGGAGGTGGTAACAATTCTTTAAATCAAGATTGGTATCTAGTCTTTACCGGAAAATTATCACGTTTAGCCGGAATTGATGGGGCTGAGATTTGAATCCTGGAGGAATTTGGATCAGAATTCTGTTTCTAAATCCTGAGTCCACCGAAACTATTTTCAATGTTACAACAAGCTATCTTTCCGTGATAGGTTTTCTATCCTGGGTACCATCGTGGGCATCGCATCGGTCCATAATTCCATTTAGCAATTTACGGTTTGTTTTTTAGGCCTAGGTTGTGCCATTCACGGAAGTTATATTAAATTCAACTTCAATGCAGTGATTTGAATCAATACATGATTTCGACTTGAACTATTCTTTGCATAAGATAGTACGTTTAATCGATTGGTTCGACGGTTTTGCCCTTATTAAAACATCAGAATAAATCCGGAGTAATTATGTATGTCTAGATATAATATTGAGAAGAATGTATAGAATCTTATCAAAATTCTATTGCTCTATTTAACCAACAGTTGCAAGTGCTCTTGGTCATTGCATTTTACTTAATTTTTATAGTCTTTTCAGGTCTGCACTGCTTATAAACAGTAGTTATTGATTGGTCGAAATCAATTCGTGTGCAGTTCTGTTTAGGACTAAATGTTAGACATTTCTTTTCTGCACACAGTTGAAATTTTAAAACGTGTAATGTTTGCACTATCTCCATACATTTTAGTTGTATATATATATATATATATATATATATATATATATATATATATATATATATATATACTCTTTATATTATCCATTATCTTAGGTATTAAATTGTAATGTTTCTGTTAGGAACAGAAAGCACATTAAATAACATAGTCTGTTTATGTTATAGACAATTAAATCGAGAATAATAAACTGCAACTTAGAATCTGTCAATCTGGGGTTTCAAAAGAAACATGTTGGGTGCAACAAGGTCTTTGCATCGACTGTCCATCTGATTTGTCCAGATAGTTCGACTTCTGCTTTCGGAAATGTCTTTCAATGGACAGCACATCCAACAAACATTTTGACAATCAATATGTCAAGTCGAAAGTCGATATATCTGGACAAATCAGGTGGCCAGTGGAGGCAAACACCTTGTTGCGTCCAACATGGAAAAAGTAAGCTGGGTTTTCATTCAATTAAATGGAACACAACTAGACCAGTTTTCAGTTTTACGTTTATTTAATTTTAATGGTCTATTTCATTTCAATTGCGAGTGCGGGTCTCTAGTCATTCTTAATCTATTCAAAAACGCCCACGCAACCAATGCTTATTTAGTTACAAAGTGATGCTTGAAATCTAGTTACTCATGATTTAATTGATTAAGATTTGACCATCCCTTCACTTTTTTAGCTATTGCGTGTAGACACCTTTTTCCTATTACGCTGACTTTCGAATTGCCTAGTTCTTGAGCTTCATTTTCAGGGTGTGCAGATTTCAGTGTTGATCGCCCATATTGTTGTGCAATTTGTGCCACTGCTAGTGATGATGATAGTGATGCAGTTGGCACATGTTAGTGCAACTTTTGAATGTCTAGACCGAGTGCTTGTTGTTCTATATAAAGGGATTCATACAGGCTTTCTACTTTGTCGAACTGTGAAATTCGGTTAATTGGCTGTGTAGGTGATTCTCAATATCTGCTCGGGAACGTAGGTGATATTCCTGGTAGTGCCAAGCTATTTTGATTAATCTCTGCGGGAAATGTAGACGGATTCTGTTGATCATTTGCATTTATTTTGTCCAATGTATACATATGCTATTGCGTGTATTGGGCACTTTGACAGAATTGGCAGTTGATGCTTGGCATACAACCTCATGATTCTCTGTGTGATGAATGTGTTGTTAACATCTGTACCATGGAAATTTGCTTTTAGCGATTCAATCTAACCGTCGTGCAAATTTTTGTGCCTGGTGGGTTGCCTCTAAATGGTAAGTTATTAAACCAATTTTAATGGTATCCTATTTTTACGAGCCTGAATTATATATATATATATATATATATATATATATATATATATGTGTGTGTGTGTGTGTGTGTGTGTGTATGCAGAGTACCCTTTCCATGTGCAAAATGAAACCAAAATTTTATCAGATACAAGAACCACTTCTTTCTCAATTTCTTCTCAAGTATCTACAAATGAGCATCTCTTTATATATAAATTGAAATGCAAAACAAAATAGAAAGATGTAAACATGAAAAGAGTGCTTTTCACGGACAATTTCACAAAGATCCGATTGATCACAATTTCCAATTTTGTTTTGTCTTTTATCGGGTTGTGTGATAGAACCGCATTTCCATTGGGACGAATAAAAACTCAACCCGATCAAAGACAAGACAAAATTGTAAATTGTGATCAATCGGATCTTTGTGAAACTGTCCGTGCATAGCTACTACCCGCGAACGCAAAACGCGGCATTGGAATATATGAAGCTGGCACTCCGACAAAACAATTTAAAAAATACATGAAAAGAGTGTGCTATAAAGGAACAACTAATCAGTTGTGTGCGTCAACTCCAGTCAATCTTAACGCCTGAATATTCTACTTCTGGTTGAATATACCCGACTGCAATTTATTTACCCATAAAGCTTCGTATGTGGCAAACTCACATTTGTTATGGCATGTGGTAATTATTTCAAATGCTACGTCTGAAGAACATATATGTTAGATTTCAAAAATTTGTTGAGTAATTGCAGACGTTTATTCACCATTTGATTTGAAACAGGTGTTCAAGTTTAACAATAATTGATTGCGCGGGTAGTGGTAACAATTCTTTAAATCAAGTTCGCGAGCTTGAAGTAAGCACCAATCCCATTGTATTTAACTAGTCGACGACCAACATAAATAAACTACCGTCAGCCGCAATTCACTGACGCGTTTCGACCTCCCATGATCATCATCGAAATACGACTGCAAACTGGTTATCGAGGATCACACCGCATTGAATATATATGGAAATCAAATTTAGATATGCGGCTCTCACCTCTTGCAGTCTGGCATACGTTGAACTTAAATGGAAATGTCGGCTGCACAATTTCTATGAAGTCACGAACATTATCTGTTTGCAGCTTTCGCCACATTTACATATATACTTTAAAAATAATTGATTGCGCGGGTGGTGGTAACAATTTTTTAAATCAAGTTTACGAGCTTGAAGTGAACACCAATTTCATTGGATTTAACCATTCGTCGAACAACATAACAAAACTACCGCCAGGTATGTATTAGGTTTTGCGAACCTAGTAACAAATTAGTTCAGTTGTGACCAGAAGGATAAACCAAAGGCAGCATGAACGGAAAGTATAATCTCATGCACACTCGTTTCGTGCTTACTGGCGACTCATCAGTAGGAGCCGGTATTACGCCCTTTAACCACTATATATTCGGTAGAAGAATGTGGATAATAGGACGGTACAATCTCCTAGACGAATGTGTAAACCTGTAATAGTGAAGCTAACATAATCTAAAGTCAACGACAACACGACTTCAATGCTAACTCACACTATATAATATATATACCGAGTCTGTAAAGGATACTAACACTATGGCCATTGTGTTAGTAACTGATACCTTTTTTGAAATCGATGAGTACCGGATACTAACACTATGGTTTCCGAATCGGTACATGATACCAACCTGATGGATATAAATTTATGCTAAAGTTCACCCAAATTGAGAATTACAACAATTTCCGAACACCTGTTACTCCAGTTAAACCATACACTCTGGCCTTCATCGATATCAGTTATCACATTTCGCGGTAAGCATGACATCATTCAATTCAATATATTACAGTCAAATACTGTTTGTTGCGAAGAACTAATATATATGCAAGTATGTATTAGGTTTGTGCGAACCTAGTAACAA
This sequence comes from Eudiplozoon nipponicum, assembly GCA_029291075.1. Classification (NCBI taxonomy): domain Eukaryota; kingdom Metazoa; phylum Platyhelminthes; class Monogenea; order Mazocraeidea; family Diplozoidae; genus Eudiplozoon; species Eudiplozoon nipponicum. The sequence goes on from JAQBSW010008952.1 coordinate 5,706, forward strand.
ATTAGTTCAGTTGTGACCAGAAGGATAAACCAAAGGCAGCATGAACGGAAAGTATAATCTCATGCACATTCGTTTCGTGCTTACTGGCGACTCATCAGTAGGAGCCGGTATTACGCCCTTTAACCACTATATATTTGGTAGAAGAATGTGGAATAATGGGACGGTACAATCTCCTAGACGAATGTGTAAACCTGTAATAGTGAAGCTAACATAATCTGAAGTCAACGACAATACGACTTCAATGCTAACTCACACTATATAATATATATACCGAGTCTGTAAAGGATACTAACACTATGGCCATTGTGTTAGTAACTGATACCTTTTTTGAAATCGATGAGTACCGGATACTAACACTATGGTTTCCGAATCGGTACATGATACCAACCTGATGGATATAAATTTATGCTAAAGTTCACCCAAATTGAGAATTACAACAATTTCCGAACACCTGTTACTCCAGTTAAACCATACACTCTGGCCTTCATCGATATCAGTTATCACATTTCGCGGTAAGCATGACATCATTCAATTCAATATATTACAGTCAAATACTGTTTGTTGCGAAGAACTAATATATATGCAGGTATGTATTAGGTTTTGCGAACCTAGTAACAAATTAGTTCAGTTGTGACCAGAAGGATAAACCAAAGGCAGCATGAACGGAAAGTATAATCTCATGCACATTCGTTTCGTGCTTACTGGCGACTCATCAGTAGGAGCCGGTATTACGCCCTTTAACCACTATATATTTGGTAGAAGAATGTGGAATAATAGGACGGTACAATCTCCTAGACGAATGTGTAAACCTGTAATAGTGAAGCTAACATAATCTGAAGTCAACGACAATGCGACTTCAATGTTAACTCACACTATAATATATATATATATATATATATATATATATATATATATATATATTGCAGGTTTACACATTCGTCTAGGAGATTGTACCGTCCTATTATTCCACATTCTTCTACCAAATATATAGTGGTTAAGTACGTAATACCAGCTTCTTACTGATCAGTCGCCAGTAAGCTACAGAAACGAATGTGCATGGATTATACGTTCCGTTCATGCTGTCTTTGGTTTATCCTTCTGGTCACAACTGAATTTATTACTAGGTTCGCAAAAACCTCATACGTACCTGCATATATATAGTTCTTCGCAACAAACAGATTTGACTAAAACTACCGCCAGTCAGAACACACTGACGCGTTTCGACCCGCTATTATCATCATCAGAGTACGACGGCAAACTGACTATCGAGGAATAAACATTAAAGGCTGTTTCTCTTTAATTGCTGGTAACAGAAATTTTGTTAACTTAAAAAGCAGTCGTATGTTAGCAATATAAAATATACGTGCTAATGCCGCTTCAACTTTTTTTTGCTATGCGGAAAAATGCATCCCCCTTAGGGATATATATATATATATATATATATATATATATATATATATATATATATATATATATGTATATATATATATATATATATATATATGTTTTTTAATTGCGTCCATTGCCTTCGACTGACTAGATTTGAGACATCACTTTGCAAAATAACGAGAAATACCCCAACACGCAAACAGACTCACACACAGACACATATGCATATACAATAACTAATCAACCCAAACAAGAAATACAAGTAAAACCGAGTTAAAAGAGTTGCCACCGTCATGTGAAATTAGAAACCCCGGATGTTTGGTAGTCTCGAAATGAATTGGGGCCATTATCCACTTTGTTATTTATGTGTTTTATCTTCCTAGTGATATATATATATATATATATATATATATATATATATATATATATGTGTATGTGTTTTAAGTCTCGATCAATAGTGTAAGGAAATTGGTGAAGAAAATTTCTATTTGTAATCATAAATTTTGTGTGATTTACTGGTTATTTAATTAACGCAATTTTATGTCTGAGATCTGTATTGCAACACATATTACAAACTTGTTTTCTGCACCAAAAGTGCGTCATAGTTTGTAAAATCACTTCTTATGTACTTTGCTTGGTTGCCACTTTGATTAACTGCGGTTTGGCTGTAAGTGATATGTGTGCATTTAATAGTCGTCATGACAATATACCTCACCTTTCAGCGCTTATTGTGTAATATCTTTACCGCTACTCGTATTGTTCATAAGTAGCGTAACACTCTTTATTTAATGCGTTAGGCTCCAGCTGTCGTTTTTCGCTTGCTCATGTCGATGATTGTGGAATATATGACTGATATTTTACTGCTCCAGTTTGATCGTGAATAGATAACACTGAAGATAAGACAACTTTACGTGCAACGTTGCTGGTGTACCATAACTTATTTACATACAATTAATAATAATGTACTTGTGTTTTGCGGGTATTAGCCTCGATTAAATAGTTATTTATATTCTGAAAATTTAAAGTATTCTATGCCGGCCTAATTAGTCGCCACAGTTTTCTTTCGTAGTTATACGCTTTGCCCAATCAGTTTCGTAAATATCCGAATGATTCCCATTTCCAAGTACGCATTGAGTTCGTCTTAGGTATGGCTTGGTGCTAATTCCTCCATCCCTCCGAAGGCTTCGACATCGTGCATACTAAACACTGGAAATGAGGTACGATCTAACCTTCGATTTCAGGCTGTAAATGAGGTACGATCTAATATTCGTACCCCATTTCCATTTTTGAAGCCTTCGGAGGGAAGGGACGAATCAACATCCAGACAACACGAACTCGATGTGTACATGGTAATTATTAAACGAAAGTTGGTTGGGCGGCCGCTTATAAAAATTGCTATAATCAAGGTTGCGACATTCAGCACCAGATTCCGAAGCATAAGATTGCAACTTTGATTATAGTAATTGTTATCAACGCCCGTGCAACCAGTGTTGTTTTAATTATATAAATGTTCATTTTAACACCAATTCCACACCTAATGTGGTGTCTGTTCAGTAATGACAGATTGTGGATGGTTATTTGGAACTTTGGTTCTAAATTAATGCCATATGAGCTCCACATAACGGGAAAAAAGGCAAACCGAGTTACATTAGCTAATATATAACTAAAAACTGTGTGTAGTGTTGTGTGCGGCAAGGTGGCTCAGTGGTTAATGCACCAGATTTAGAAGTCGACGTGCCCTGGTTCGAGCCCTGTCCGAGGCAGTTTCTGGCCAGTACGTAATGAGTTCCCCGATAAGGATGAAACTGGTCTACTGGATGAATTTCCTTTTCTACACTATACAATGCCTAGTTTATATTGACAAATGGAAGTTAATAGTGTGTCAGTTGTTAATATAAAGATCGCAACTTCAATTATAGTATGGTATTAAGTTGGCTGTATGAAAAGGAAATTGCACATTAGAGATTTCCTTTTAACTAACTAAACTGGATTTGTCCAAATTGTGTACATCTTTGAAGTTGCAAGAGTGGCGGCGTCTAAAATTTGAATCAGGAGCATTTGGTTTAGGGTTTAACAGCTGCGAATTGCAGGCATTCTTTTTTATTTATACAACAACTTGTATTTTCCATTAACTTGTCAATCATTCAGAACATCTTTGCTATCACTTTCGCGCAAAAGATAAACTTTGCCATCAATGATTTGTCATTATGATATACACACACATGAAACTAAATAGTTTCAATTTTTGTTAATAGAGATGACAATACATGAAAATATCTGTTAGTGGTCTAAGCTTCAGTGGTTGTTTTGGCGAGATTTGTATTTACCCAATGAGTACTAAACAATAGTTCACCGTTCAACCGAAGATTCTTTCAGAGATGAGTAATTTGAGCAACATCTTTTGTCCTTCATTGGTTTTCGTCAGCCTGCTTCATGTTACGCGACATTTAGAAAATCGACTATATTGCTGGTTTAATTTCATCCAGGTTTATTGATCACTTTCTTATACGAATGGACTGGAAAAATTTGATAAAAACATAACAATGATGCAATCCGATTACCAAATAATCATTTTGCTTCTCGATTTTTTGTTCACTGAATATTATCTCTCTGTTTAGGTAAAACAAATAATGGAGGATGCAGTTACACGAAAGGTGATTCATGAAGATAGTGGTACAATAACTACACTTTGTGGTAAGTCAAATTTGTGTTGGCCCACTAAATTCATTTTCAATTAAACATTTTGAGAAATGCAATATTACGTATAATTTTACTTTTTGAAGTATATTATATATGAACAGAGAGACGAAATAATTTTATTAATATATATTTATGGATTTTCATCAATAATTTTTGAAATATATTAAGTGATCAAAAATGTTGTTGACTAGCAGAATAGAACTGACATCACATATCACGTAAATAGAATAACTCCTATAAAAGTCAACGTAAAGTTCGTAAAGGCTGACGGCATGTCGAAGTTGTTTTCGTGGTTAGATTGGAAGTCTCCGAAAAAAATGTCCCCGGTTGGATTATAGCCTGCGTTCCCAATAAGAACGATACCGGCCTAATTGATGCATTTCCTTTGCTACCTGACGCGATGTTTTGATTATATATATATATATATATATATATATATATATATATATATATATATATATATATATATATATATATATTGCAAGAAAAAACAAATTTTATACGTGGATAGAATCTCTTTTAAGTGAGCATGGCAGCTTAAACGCCTGTTTCAAATCAAATTATAAATAATATTCTTCTGACGTGGCATTAAAGCTAATTACTAAATTCAATAATAGAAATTAGTTAGCCAAATATGAAGCTTGGTTTACAAAAAAACTGAAATATGAATTATGCAAGCAAAAAAAGCATGTTCTGGTATTGAGCCAGAAAAGGAGGTAGTGCACGTAATTCATTTGTTGTTCTCTTATTTTACACACTCTCTCTATGTTGGTTTTGTCATTCGATATATATATATATATATATATATAATTTCATTTACAGATATTTGAAGAGAAATGCGAAAATACGGTTCTTGCAACTGATAAACCTTGTTTATCATTGCACATGTTAAGAGTGCTATGAATATTATTTAATTGCACTATCTTAGCTTTATTGTTAAAATTTCATGTTTTGACAAGACTGATGCCTGTGGTATCATAAAGTCATTCAAACTGGATTGTATATAATTCAAGTTTTTACAACACAGAGAGTAAATATACCAATAACGACTTCATTTCTTTGATTCATCAAAGATAAAGATTTTGTTGCGGTCATTAATAGCTCGGAGTAACTTGATGCAAAGCTAAAATATAATCTCAAAAACCAAAGCTGAAAGGATGCTTCGATCACCTGGGCTGGTAAATGTAGCCATAGGTTTGCAAGAGCCGTTGATTTTATTAAGTTGACGCGACTGACAACGCTACCTCCATTTAAGGAGAGTGGATTTCTCGCCAACAAATGTACAGTTGTTTACAGTCTGATTATGCCGTGCATCGTGAGCCAAATAGATAAACTGTTGAATTTGCCTTAATTGGTTGAGTCGTTTATGCGGATTTCCTCAGGGTTTTTTAAAAGTATGCTGTCCAGCCGAGACTTAATTATTCATAACTCCGCAGTACAAGTGTTCATTTGTGCAGACAATACTCTTATTAAGTTTTCCAATCGATCAGGAGCCATTTTGTTCAACTTTAAAAAAATTCTTTATTTTTAATCAATTATCTATAGGAGGTTGGTCGTCTATTTAGTAAACAAAATACAAATATATACTATTTTGTACTCTCTTCTACGACTCAAAGGCTTCTATCATTGTGATGACTGCTTCATCTTATTTCGTGCACTGTCATATACTCTTCGGCCCTAAATAGGAAAATTGTTGCCTTCTCGGACTCAATGTTGGCTATTGCTACATAGGCGGTGTTACTCGGCAAATTATCCCTATGCGCTATCTGAGCTCATTTGGCGCGAGAGATAGAATTGATTTTTCTTAATTATGTGGTTAATTTAAAGAAAAATATTTTATTTTGTTATTTATAATGGGAAATAAATGTGTTTTTTTTGGAAAAAAGTCACACCCTGACTGTTTGCTACAAATACCACTACAAACTATTACAGGTTAACGCGTGTAGTAATGCGTTTAATTTTTGCTTGATGTTTGAAGGTTGTGTCATTTTTATTTCCTATTGGCTTGTTCGCTTTCATTGGTTGGTTTACTGTATAATTCTGTTTAATTAACTTTTCAAATATTCATCACAGAAACCAGAATTATCCTAAATAGCGTATATAACAAAATCGTTCGCTTGACGCGAATTTAACGAAACCCAAATATCTGCGACTTAATGTGCAACATTTTATAATGGGAAAAATATGTGAGGCAACTTGATTTACCTAAGGACTAAATCGTAGGTCAGTTTAAAAACTGTAAGTAATAAAAGGTAAACAAAACAGGATAAAAATTCGAATAACGGAACAAAAAAAAAATGGATAGAATGGTATAAAACTTCAAAATCGGATAGGAAAAATAAGGGACAATTGATAATTGAACATAGAATTCTCTTCACTGGGAAAACGCTTGGTCTGGGAAATTAAAATTAACGTGTGTTTGTCGTTTGTGGGAAAAGGATGAGAACATAATTTTTGCTGTTTTGTTGTTGTTGTTGTTGTTTCAAAACACCTATACGAAGCACGTTTGGTCAGTTGCCAGGATTCTGCGCGAAGAAGCAGGGCAGAAATTTTTCACGTTCGGGGAAGCGAAAATGTTACACATGCAAAAATGGTTTCCTATTTATCATTTTGCTATGCCTGACTTAGTTCACCCATATAAAAAAAGGAGGTTGCTAATGCTGGTAAATTTTTGTCAAAATTTATTTAAATTAGCAAACTATGCTAACAACAAAAATAGTGAAATTGTAGAGTTCAACTAAGGCACAACTATTCGCGGGTTAAAAGTATGCTGAATCGCGAAAAGATCACGATAGAATGTCATTTTCTTTGAAATAATAATTGGCCTAAAGTCCTGACGATAATTCTAATTGTGCTTTTTTAATTATCAGTAAAATCATAGAATATCATAACAATCGATGTCACAAATAAACTGCAAATTGACTAGCCTAGTTATGTGGGATTAATCTTTTAAGAACAGGCCAGTATAGTACCATCCCCATCCCAAAGTGATGTAGAACCACTTGGTGCTAATTAACGAGCAAAACATATCTATGCAAGGCATTTTGATGCAGAAGCAGAAGCACCACAACATCTCGCTGATGTATTGCTATGGCCAGTCGCACGCACTGACGCGTTTCGAACTTCCATGGCCATCGCAAGTGTACGATCGAAAACTGACTAGTGCGTTTCACACCGCTTTGCGTATATATGGAAAGCAAAATTAGATATGCGGCTCTCACCTCTAGCAGTCTCGCATTCATTGTACTTAACTGTAAATGTTGTTCGACGACTGTGTACGTACAATGGAATTGGTGTTTATCTCAAGCTCGCAAACTTGATTTAAAGAATTGTTACCACCACCCGCGCAATCAATTAATGTTTAACTATTTTGCCTATATATATGTGTGTATGGCGAAAGCTGCAAACAGTTAATGCTCGAGACTGCATAGAAATTTTGCAGTCGATATTTCCAGTCACGTGCATTATATGCAAGACTATTATAGGTTAGAGCCCCACATCTAATTTTCCTTTCCAAACATATGCAATGTGGTTTGATCCTCGCTAGTCAGTTTGCCGTCGTACTCTGATGATGATCATAGAAGGTCGAAAGGCGTCAGTGCGTTGCGACTGGCGTGCGCTCGGCGTTGTTCGACGACTGGCGAATAATAATGCGATTGATGCGACGAGCTCGCAACCGACAGAATTACACCACCCTCGCAATAAATCAGTACATATTTGGTCTATTGCTGCTTGTTAGTGGTTCTAATCGATGATATTCATGGGAGAGGCAAAGCTAAACCCTGCTGGTGGTTTGTGCAGGACGGCCCTGATCCAACATACAATTTAACGGCGACTGTGAAGAATTTGAAGCATCAACTTATCAAACCTGGCTGGTCGCAAAGCATATTGTCTAAAAATATACCGATTGTATTGTAAAACCTTGACTAACTACATTTAGACGATTTTAGATAGAAAGAATAAAAGTCCTCAGAACATTAGCGTAATTTGGACTTTACGCTTAGTCTTTGATGATTCCTAGTCGCTATCCAAGTCACAACAAACCTGAACTTAACGAAATGAGTAAAATTTAAAGTGCATTGCACCGGTGTTTATTTAACTTATTGAACACGTCTCTCACTGTCTCTCTCTCTCTCTTCCTAATTCTTTATCTGCGTAACCGTTCACAGATTGTCTGTTGGCATATTCGAAGAACCAGAAATATTTTTTTATCAGTTTCCTACTGAGCAATTCGTGCACAGGCATAAGGAAGACCATTTAATTAAACAATCAGCCGAAACTACCACTTTAATTAAACATTCATTGATTGCGCGAGTGGTGGTTATAATTAATAAAAGCAAGTTTGCAAGCTTATTATTACCACCATCGCAATTTATGATATTTTAATTTTCGTGTATGCAGCAAAATCTGTAAAAATTCATTTTCGTGACTGCATACAAATTGTGCAGCCGATATTTCCAGTTCAGCACAATGCAAGTTAGTTTACGATGACTGAAAGCCACATATCGATTTTTTCATTATATATACATTGCCGTTTGATTCTCGTTAGTCAATTTGCCGTCATTCTTTGATGTGAATCATGGAAAGTAGAAACGCGTCGGTTATTATGACTAAAGTTAGTTTTTTTACATTGTGCGACCGGTAAAATACAATGCGATTGGTATTTATACCACTCTAACTGTATACAAACTATGAAAGTTAGATAAATTTTGTGAATGAGAACTATTATATATATGCAATTATATATTAGGTGTTGCGCACCTAGTAAAAATTTAGTTCAATTATGACCAGAAGGATAAACCACTATATATTTGTGTGTGGAATGTGGGAAAATGGTATGGTACTATCTCATATACGAATATGTAGACCTGCAGAAGTGAAAGTAAAATAATATAAAGTTCCGACAATGCGACTTCAACGCTAACTCACTTTTTATAATACATACACCGATTCCGTAAAGGATACCAACTCTATGGCTGTTTCATTACACGATACTTATATTACAGTACCGAAAAGTTTCGTGGTACTAACATTATGTTTGCTCATTCGGTACATGGTACCAATACTATAGATTTTAATGTAGGCTAAATTTCACCAAAATTGAAAATTGCAACAATTCCTGAACACCTGTTACTCTAGCAAATAATGGAATATATATTAGGTCTACGCAACGAAAAGTATCTTCAGGAGCAAAAGCCCTTCCCCATCTGTCACTAGAATACAGTTTCCATACCACTTTGGGAGGTGATACCAAAATTCCAGTATAACGTCTGGATTAGATTAGACATGTGCTGCCGGTATCAGCCAAGATCGCATAAGATAGCAAAAGCAATTTAACAATTTGGCCGGCAATATATATATATATATATATATATATATATATATATATATATATATATATATATATATATAATTGTGTTAGATTACATATTTTCTATATTTTTTGTTAAACATCACTCCAATAATTATTTTTTTGGTCACAGTTTCTTAATCAACTTTGCTCAATATCTATATTTATCTGCATCAAATGGATTAGTATAATTTTGACGGCCACATTTCAGCCTGTTCTTTAAATAAAGATATATATTACATTGTTTTGAACAGTCAGCAAGCTGATTTTTTAAAATAAAAACGTTAACAAACAGTTTTTAATGGTCTCTTCAGCCTTAAATATTTGTAATGCATGACTATTCTTTATTTAACTTTTCCAATATATTTTTTAACTAATTTGAATATGCATGAAATTTTTACTCGAAAATTTCAATTTTTTCCTTCATTTCATTGAAGATGCTACCGTTGATTTCATTCGTTACATAAATTACAATTGAAACTTCAGTACTTCGATTTTATCATATATGTTTAATCAGGACACTTATAGATTCTTACAATATTTTTAAAAATTTCCATGTGTATCTTTAGCTTCTATTGAATCTTGTCTTAAGTTGGGGTTGAAAAAGCGCGCTCTTGGACTTTTTCGTGAAAGTTCCACGTTGGCTTTGCTTTTCAAAATTTCCAAGCAGTGTCCAGCTGCAGCGAAAACGGTCGAACGTCTTTCTCAACTCCAGCAACAGCAGATGACCCCGGATCCGCCGTCTAAACTGTCATGGACAGGATTACAACTGACTTCAAGCAGTGTGTATCGAACTTCTAAAGGAATGTAAGTTTCTCGTTGGTTTTGATAACAGGACGGCATTAACTGAGCCTCAACAATCTGTTCCGTGAGGCTGGTTTATTTTCATTCGGTTTCGATAACGTAACTTTAATGCCTACAGCTAAATTTAACATTGTGAGGAAAACCAGAGTCAATTCTCATACGTATTCCACTTTTAGCATTAGGCTGATGTAAAAAGTCAATTAGTTTATTCGATTTTGTCACGGAAAGTTAATGAAATTAGGCTTTATTTGCTCATTTTGAAACCAATTTTTGAGTTCATTAGACCAACTATTTTGCCTACTCATTTTGTGTGCGCGCTGTGATTTTGGTCACTCTTTGACCGTAATGAGCGTGACTCTGAAGAAATAGCCAATAAATACTTTCAAATGCAAATAGGTAGTTTAATTAAACGATAATTGATTGAACGGGTGGTGATAATATTTATTTAAACCAAAGTTACCTGTTTGATATAAAAATCCGGTTGGCTCAATGGTTAAAGCAACAAACACCGAAATGGATATGCCAAAGTTCGAACCCTCTCTGTGGCAAATTCTGGGCAGTACAAGAAAGTTTCCTAATAAGGACGTAACCGGTCAACAGGATGAATTGGCTATTCAACACGATACAACGATTAGTTTCTAATGACAAATGTATATATGTAATGGGATTTGTGTTTTTTGTCAAGATCAAACCATGATTTAAATAACTGGTAGCCAATTGTACAATTGTAATTGAAGAATTCCGAAATATATTTCAAAATAATTATTAACTTAACAAAACTGTGCTAATTAAAAATATGGACACATTTTTAAAAAGTTAAAGCAGCTTGTTCTAACTGATAATTGTGCTAAACAACAGAAAATCAGGAATATTTGTTTCTATGTAATAAAATTTATACCAAAGAAAAAAATGATTAATTTAAATTACAGTATAACTGTATGATTTACTTTACTATTTCACCGCGTTAATTCTGACAAGTATTTCATGATTGTCCATTAAGAGCGAAACCGGCCTTCTTAAAGAAAGTAATTTCCTAGAATTTCAATTTTTATTTTATACAGAAATGAATATATATGCCACAAGTCCTGCTATTAAAGTTTAATTCAGTGTCACTTCTCCGAGTGGCATAGTTTATGTCCTAAAATGGCACAATTTGAATGGCTGATTGGTATTTTATTTCGACAGCGATGCCCATAAGAACAATATTAATAAAAGACTGAAGAAAGATAAATTTATGTGTATATATGGATTGAATGTAGTGCGTGTCTTGAATGGAGCAGTAGTTAAATTTAACGACTCCGAAGCCAAATTTCCCTAGTTTCAGTTCTTAGCGCAGCAATCTTAGGAAGTAATTTTGTAGGTGCCCAATAAGTACGAAATCCGTCTACTTGTTGAATTGCACTTACGAAATTTAGTTTAGATAACATCTGGGTCAGGAAGACGTTTACATCTGATATTTCTTGTGAAATCACGTGATTTTATGCACCTATTCATCAGCTCAGTTTAATGAATCTCAAATTTATATTATGAATTGAATTCAATAGTGTGGTATTTGTGGACGTGTGAAAGTGTGTTAAAATATAAAATAAGAGTCTTTATAACACATTAGTATATACAAGTTATTGCGTGTTCTTAGGAATTTTCGGGCCTGTTTTTCAGCCAATCGCTGAATTGTTTGTTGTAGTTCACCGTAGTATTTTAAGTCACCTAATGCTAACAAAAGTCAATGTTTTATTCCTGATTCGGAGGTCTCGTTCCTTGTTAATATTAATATTCAGCCAGTTAAATTGAATATTATGTGAGAAAAGTTTATGTACATTAGGATTCGGATCTTGCTGTTGGATAGAAACTATCAAATTTAATCTCATAAGTCGTTCCAACTTTGCATTGTATAGTGCTGAAAATATTGTTTGATCACATTTGTGGCCTTTTTTGTTTATGCCATCGACTTTTCCACTGCTACTAGACCTGTGCCTGTACGCTTCTGGTGTAAATGCTAGAGAATATGGCTTATCAGCTGTTTCTGTTCCCCGATGTTACGTATGTTACAGCTAAATTAAAATATTGTATACGATTGAAAATTGGGATGAAAGATGAAGCTAATGCTCTTATCTACTTTTATGACTCGCTGTGCGTGGAGACTGAGCTTTAGTTTATTATTGGAAATGTCAGCTTGTGGTGCTCTATGTTACCTTCTACTTATGGTTTTCGTCAACAATTCCTCTCGATATAACAGATAATGATAAACATGGCCTTTCTTATAGTCTGCTAAATAATTTCGTCTGGTGTCCACGTTGCCATCAATACATCGTTTGGGATGTCCATTCTCAATAGAACCTCTATCAATTTCGAAAAAATCCTCATTTATATGTTCAGACCGGATTTATTTATGCGGTTGGCCAGATTTTTCACCAAGTTATGTTAGTCGGCCTTCGGTACGGATATATCTGACGGTCGAACAGAAAGTTAACTCCTCGAATGAAAGAACAATGCAATTTAAACGCCTGTTTTAAATCAAATGGTGAATACACGTATGTAATTGTGCAACATGTCGTTGAAACTTCACACGTATGATTTCCACAATATCATTTACTATAATTACTAAATGCAATAAAAGAGGGGAGTTAGCCACATACGAAGATTTATGGATAAACACATTGCAGACGGATTTATGCAAGCAGAAGAAGCATGTTCAGGCATTGAGCTTGGACAGTAGGTGATACACGAAATTAATTAAGTGTTCCTTTATTTCACATTCTCTCCAAGTTTAGATGTTTTCTTTGTTAGGCCTTTTTAATTTTCATAAAAAGAGATGACGATTTGTACATACTTGGGAAGAATATGAGAAAGAAACGGTTCATTTATCTGAAAAAATATCTTGACAAAGGTATTATGAATTTAATTAAGGCTCGCATTCTATATTTGATTATCTTGGCTCATGCATGTTGATTTGTCAAATCAACAAATAGATTCATTTTTTCATCAAATTGAATCTTACTGAGCGCAATATTACCAGTATTCAAGACTCAGTTACGCTTTTTCATCAGCAAATATAAAAAAATAAAAGTTTTAAAGGGAGTTAGCTGATCACGAACAGAGAAGCACACCAGGGAGATATTTTTTGACAGATAACCATGATCACGCCTTATCAATAAAATCCCAGTGGCCTTCCGCTTGGAACGGCTCCGTCGGTATTGTATGGTAAACGAAAAATCCATAAAGATTTAGCAAATCAGGGAGTTCTACCTATGAGGCCAATTTTGGCAATAGTGAACTCACCGCAGTACAAAACATCAGTGTTCTTATGTAACCTGCTTCAGCCAATGCACAGCATAATGAACGAACACAAAGTCAATGAATCTATTTAATAATTGAAGTTCGAGTCCTGTCCGTGGCAAATTCTCAACCGTACGAAATGGGTTCCTGATAAGGACGCAAACAGTCTACTGGATGAATTTCCTTTTTAATGCAATCATGAGAGGAAGGCTAAATCGAGCAACAAAACTAATTTTCCCTACTCTTAGTTGAATTTCATTTACGTTGCATTTCGATTGACAAGTTAAGATGTAAAAGATCAGTTTCCATCTTCATCGCAATTGCTTATCGTATCCAATTATTTATTAGTTGTTGTGAACCTAGTAAAAAATTAGTTCAATTATGACCAGAAGGATAAACCAAGGACAGCATAAACGAAAGGTATAATCTCGTGCACATTCGTTTCGTGCTTACTGGCTACTCATCAGCAGGAGCCAGTATTAAGCCCTTTACACTATTTATATTTGGGCGAGTAAAGTGGAAAAATTGGACGGTACAATGTCCTAGATGAATGTGTAAATCTACAGAAGTGAAGATAACATCAAATTAAGTCTCTACAATGCGACTTCGACGCTAACTCACACTATATAATATATATACCTAGTCTGTAAACGATACTAAAACTATTGCTATTGTGCCAGTATCCGATACCAACATTATAGTATCGAAAAATTACATGGTACTAACTCTATGGTTGCCGAGTCGGTACATGGTACCAACAGGATGGATTTCAATGCATGCTATAGTTCACCAACATTGAAAATAACAACTATTTCTGAACACATGTTACTGCAGTAAATCCATACACTCTGGCCATGATCGATATCATTTATCACATTTCGCGGTAAGCATGACATCTTTCAATTAAATATATAACAGTTAGATACTGTTTGTTGCGTAATACTAATATATACGGAATTATGCATTATGTGTTACGCCCCGTAGTAACAAATTGGTAAAGTTTTGACCAGAAGGATAAACCAAAGACAGCATGAACGAAAATTATAATCTCGTGCACATTCTTTTCGTGCTTACTAGCGCCCTTTACCCAGTATATATTTTGGTGAGGAATGTGTTGGAAATTGGGACAGAACAGCGTCCTAGACGAATGTGTTAATATGATAAGCCGCTTCACTTAACTCTTGCTCCAGAGCCTTACAAGCAAAAGTAAATTACCAGATGGAAAGTCGACTGAAACTGATCAGGTACTCGATGCAGATTTACCCAACAAATGTCATTCCCACCACACACTTGAGTATCTCATGCACAGTTCTGCCTAAAGCACATACTTGTATGTTCTTCATCAAAATAAATAGTACAAATGCCCACCATGTATTCTTATATCTTAATGTGTTATAATGACGCTTATTCTATACTTTACAGCACTTTCACACATCCACGACTTTCACACTTTAGGATGGATGCCCTTATGGAAACTTATTATTGATTCAAATGTGCATATGATCAAATAGAAAAAATCGCGTAATTTCACAAAATAAACTAAAAGAAAAATTCCTTCATTCCTGAATATGTTTACATTCCGGTTTCTGATTATATATATATATATATATATATAAAGAGTATATATATATATATATATATATATATATATATATGTATATATATGCAATCGATTCCCAGAAAGCATTTTGTGTTGTTCATTGAGCTTTTTTATTTGAGATAATTTGCCACTACTATGATCACAATAGATTTAATCGATTTTTTATTTCAGCAATTTCCTATTTTCTCATAAATCTTTTCGTTTTTATTAAATTGGCACGTATTTTGCTTTAAAATATTTCAGCTGTATGGGTTGTTTCGCTGTGCGTATTACTTTAGTGTAATTAATATTTTAAACATGCAATTTCTCGGTTCTCATTGAAAACTTTAATTTTTTATCTTTTCTGGGAAATTCGCCTTGCAAAATATCGTGCTCTGTCAAAAACGTATTCTACTGAAGAGGAAGATTAATTTGATTGCGAACATTTTATCAGCATTTTATTGCGTTTTTATTTTTTTATGTAGAAAGGAGAAAATTAAGCAGTCTGAAGCATTAAATTTAAACTAAGAACTCAGTATCATTCACCTGAGTTCACGGAATGAACATAATTCTGAAAGACAAGATAGAATAGGAATGGGATGTTTCGATTCCCTATTTCCCAAATCATCATCAGCTCTGAATGAGTCTATTATACCAAGTTATGAGACTAAACCCATGAAAAACAAACCTTCGATCCCATAAATCATACAAGAATACAAACATGAATATTTATAATTAAATTAATATTAAACTAATTTTGTTTGCGCGGGCTGGCCACACTGTCGCTCCAGTGGTTTTGGCATCGAATTCCGAATCAGAAGTTTGAGCCCTGTCCGCGACAAATTCTGGGCAGTACGTTATGAATTCCTAATAAAAACGAAACTTTTCTGCTGAACGAATCACATTTTCTTCACTATACAATTCAAAGCTTATACTGGCAAATTTATGTACATAAAGGCTCAGGATTTGGTATCATGATTGCAAACTTGATTACAGTAAATAATTTCACAGCCAGCGCAAACATTATTCGGTTAATTAAATGTATTTATGTGGGTATTCTTGTATGATCTATGTGATCGAACGTTTGCCTTTCATGGTTATGTATTAGAGCTTGGAGCTATAAACCCACGAAGAGCTGACTATATTCTTTAAATCAAGTTTGCGAGCTTGAAGTAAACACCAATCCCATTGTATTTAGCCAGTCGTCGAACAACATAACAAAATTACCGCCAGCCGCAACGCACTGACGCGTTTCGACCTTCCATGATCATCATCAGAGTACGACGGCAAACTGACTATCGAGGATCAAACCGTATTGAATATATATGGAAATCAAATTGAGATATGCGGCTCTCACCTCTAGCAGTCTCGCATACATTGAATTGTGCAGCCGACATTTCCAGTCAAGTTCAATGTATGCGAGACTGCTAGAGGTGAGAGCCGCATATCTAAATTTGATTTCCATATATATTCAATGCGGTTTGATCCTCGATAGTCAGTTTGCCGTCGTACTCTGATGATGATCAAGGAAGGTCGAAACGCGTCAGTGCGTTGCGGCTGGCGGTAGTTTTGTTATGTTGTTCGACGACTGGTTAAATCCAATGGGATTGGTGTTTACTTCAAGCTCGCAAACTTGATTTAAAGAATTGTTACCACCACCCGCGCAAATAATTATTGTTAAGCTGACTATGTTGTTGGTAATACGGAATAGAAACATCCAGGAGGGATCAATAATAATTTATGTTAATCTGGGAACTATGAAAGGTAAACGTAGAAGTATTAAATGCAATAGATACACTGCATATTAAAGTTTTACAATGCGCAGGCCTTATTACACTAACATTCCATTTTAATTTTTGCAAATACGAATTGGAAATTATTTCTTCCACGATTACAGGCCTTTTCATGAATTAGTATGTAACACACGGGACTCCATCTATATAGTCAAATAGTTGCAAATTTCTATTAGGCTTTGTTTGTATTTTGTGTGCGTCGTTGCAGCTGATTTTCGTTTTGAAGCCTTGGAACTGCTTGGAACACAGTAAAGCCTGTGGAGGAAGTTAAATCCTCCGCCTTATGTAAAATAACATTGACTGATAAATTTAAACCATCATGGCTGATTGTAACGAATTTTATTTAAAAAGAATTCTTTTTATTGATGGAATAACATATTTGACGATGAAGTATTCGTTTACTAGAGAAAATGTTAAAATGCTGCAGACCAAAATAACAAGACCAGACACGGAGCGAGATACTCGAATAACTGAAAATGGCACACAATTCAAAATCAAGTATTTAAAAAAAGAATGTTCTAGAAAATAAAAAGAAAAAAATTCTTTTTAAATAAAATTCGTTACAATCAGCCATGGTGGTTTAAATATATCAGTCAATGTTATTTTACATAAGGCGGAGGATTTAACTTCCTCCACAAGCCTTTAATTTTCCATGTTTTTTAAGCATATTTTTAGCATGATTATTTCCGCCCTAAATAAAGCCCACACAGTGTGCTCAAATATATTAAACCAAAAATGAAATTTCATCAGCTTTATATTGTTGATAATCAGTTCACACATTGATTATGAAACAGCTCGTTATATTTCTGAGCCTCATTAAGTAAAATGAATTTGGTTTGGTATTGTTTGTTTTTATTAATACAGTACATTATTCATTCTGTTATGATTTCACAGTGAATCAGTTTTCTAAGTGGCAAAAAGTGCACCTATTTCATAAGTTAGGTGATGATTTTCGATTTCCTTCATTTCATTATATAAATGCGTAACTGCTTATCTAACTAAGATTAATCTACGTAAGGTTGGACTGACGGAGTGGCATAACTGCGATTGCGGTACTTTTACTTTATTTTTCCCCGCTTTTACGGCAGTCGTGGTGTTGGGCTTCCAAACGTTTTTTCACCTGCTGGTGAACGTAGAAAACAGTCAATGCCGTTGAGTGGTGCCAACATGACTTCCGCCTTTCCTGCGGATTCATGTTCCTCATCAATTGGTTCGTCGGCGACATTGTCTCCAGCCGTACGTAAGCTTGCTCTTGAAAATGGAGGAACATCGTCAGACAGCAGTTCTATTTCAAATATATTAAATGGCGCAATAAGGTTAGTATCAAAATGATTTGTTATCGTAACATACATTTAGTTCATTAAATGTTTTCTTTTGTGCAAAATGTATTTTAAATATAGTTATTGCATATGGTTGTGGAATTTCATTGCTTATTGGATATATTTTTATGGAAATATTAATATTCGTTAACATATAACATGTGAATAGTTTTGAAGTATCAATGTCATTTCTAGTATCATGATGACAACCCAGTATATATATATATATATATATATATATATATATATATATATATATATATATATATATATAAGGAATTATTGCAGTCATGCTGGTAAGTATTGACGAAATAAACTGGCCATTAACAATTTATCGTTGGTTTCAGTTTCATAAACCATACCGTGCAATACCCAAGTCATTTGAATTATAAATATATATATATATATATATATATGTGTGTGTTTGTGTGTTAGATTAGGCATGAAGACATAATGGGATCTGGAAGGTCGAAATGCTTCAGTACGTGTGACTGACCGTTGTTTTGCTATGTTGGTCGACGTCTGGTTAAATAAATGGGAGCAGCTACTTCATCTAGAAACTGATGGCAATTATTAAAACCACCACCTGCGAAATCAATGATTGTTTAATAGTATCGTGTTTTGTCGAATACGAAGAGATGGATATGCTTAAGTTATGATGAACAAAATATGTACTCCCATTTACGCACGTGATTGTTGCTTAAAAGCTACACATTAACACAAATACTACGTTTCCTGTGCATACTCCCTGTGATGTGTAAGGATGGTATAAATATTGTAATCACTGTATTCTACTTAGTAAATGGCGTAATTATAATCAACAAATGATTTCTCTCGCCAATGCATACCTGCTGATGTTTCCCCTATTTTATAAGTCATACATAATGGGAAAAGGGAAAAATCTGGCATGCGTGTTCTTAATTTATGCCAAAGTTTTTAAAAAACCTTATTCTTTTGATGTTTGCGGTAGTTTTAAATCACGTTTGTAGCTAAATTTAACACACTCCTCGACATGTCATGCCTAATACATATTTGTAAATTATTTTTCAAAAATATTCTATGTGGCATTACCTTCCCAGACGTTG
>JAQBSW010008952.1:27500-31286 GCA_029291075.1 Eudiplozoon nipponicum
TTTTTACTGCATTAAATCCAAACGTCGAACTCTTCAATGCAAGTTGGGGGGTTTATTTTTTAAAACGAAATACTTTCTGGACACATTGGTAACCCAGTAGCGTATCATTCCTCCCGGAGATAATATATAGAACAATAAATTAATCCTACCTTGCGCGGATGGGAATCGCGGTAGGTATTATAGTGTTTGCGATATTGAGATAAGCACCAATCCCTTTCGTGATCATCATCAGACCATTACGTCCAACTGGCTTGAGAGAATCATTTTGTAATTTTAACATAAGAAAAGAAAAATTATATTTGCGGCTCTTACCTCTGGTAGTTTCGCATAAATTTTATTTTTCTGAAAATTTCGGCTGTGCAATTGCTATGCTTAACATAACCATTATACAGCCTTTGCATGATTTGCGCATATGTAATAAAATTGAACATTCATTGAATGCACGGGTTGTGATAATAACTAGTCATATAATGTTGTAGGGATTATCCTTAGCTAGTCGCACAACGTAGCAAAACTACCGTCAGTCGCACGTACGGACGTGTTTTAACCTTCCATAGTCTTCAGCAACTGACTAATCAGAATTACCCGCAATTAATATATAAGTAGTAAAAATTTTATATGCGTCTATCGGCTCTATTAGTCTTGCGTACATTGACTTGACGCAAAATTTCAGCTGCCCAACTTTTATGTAGTCTCGAACCTGAATTTTTGCACCTTTCCCCACACATGCATAATTTATGTTATTGATCCAATTTTGAGAACGCGGTAATTGATATTAATTAATTATATCAAGTTGGTGAGGTTGCGATTAACACCAATAACACTGCACCTAAGCATTCGCATTACATAGCAAAGCTAACGTCAATCACATGCACTCACGCGTTTCAGCCATCTATGGTTAGTTTTAACAATATTTTATTAAACACAAGGCACCTTTCAAATCTGTATAATTAAAATTATTTCTATCGGATAAAATAACAAGTTGTTGCCCATATTCTCATCAAGTATCTTGAAATTAATGCACACACAAATGTAACGCATATATATATATATATATATATATATATATATATATATATATATATATATATATATATATATATAATAGGTAACTGAAAATAAAATAATAACCAGGGATAGGGTGCGAAATACTGGTGCAACCCATCATTTACACGTTTTACTTCCAATTTAGGCTAAATTTACGTGTACGATTTTTCTGTTTTTATAAATCAGGTTTATAGTTGTTTAACTAAAAAGATCCATATGTTGCTGACTTATTTCTATTATATGATTTGGTGTTTATCTTAGAAACCATTCCTGTAGAACTCGCGTGCGCAGTTTGAAATTATGTGCTGCAAAATCGCGACGTGGATTTACCATTTGATTTGACAGAGAATTTTGAATTTCAGCGTTAATTGACTCTGCTTATCAACTTGCGCGAGTTTGTCGACAACTTCCGTATGTAGACAATACAATTAAACAAAAATTAATTGCACGGGTGGTGTTAACAATTCTTTAAATCAAGCTCGCAAACTTGAGTTAGAGAATGATTACCACCACCCGCGCAATCATTTATTGTTTAATTGTATTGACTATATATATGTGTGTGGCGAAAGCTACAAACAGCTAATGTTCGTGACTGCATAGAAATTGTGCAGCCGATATTTCTAGTTACGCACAATTTATACAAGATTATTAGATGTGAGAGCCGCATATCAAATTTTGCTTTCCATATGTATGCAATGCCGTTTGATCCTGGCCAGTCAATTTGCCGTCGTACTCTGATGATGATCATGGAAGGTCGAAACGCGTCAATGCGTTGAGGCTGGCGGTAGTTTAGTTATTTTGTTCGACGTCTGGTTAAATAAAATGGGATTGTTGTTTACTTCAAGCTCGCAAACTTGATTTAAAGAACTTCCGTATGTGATTTGATAAATAATGTTTAAGGTTGACATTAACGGTTATTTCACTTAAATTTCTAGAGTAGAAAAACGTGTATTCTTAAGTAACACGTGTTGTTTGACTCTGTGTGATTGCTACTTCGACATCATTCTGCGTTGTGCAAGAAACATCGTCCTCCCAAAATAAGATATTCTAGTCAAATTCTGTAAACTCTAGTTGCAAACACGTCTGTTGAATTTAGTTCCTTTTTTTACCAACTATTTCATTTCATTTCTTGAAGGAGTTGCATTGATGCGCACCTAGAATAATTGTAATTACCTGATCTGCGTTTTGACTAACGCAGCTTTCATTGTTCCAGTAATTTTCTTTCATCAATATATTTCGGCCACGCTTACCGTAGGCCTTCATCAGTTGCATTTCACGAAACAAATGAAGCAAGCTTGTTATTTCCTCTAGTCATAATATTTATATACCTCAGACTGACCTTTCATTAGATATTCGCGTGTCACATATGTGTGTGTGTGTGTACATTTTCATAACCGTTGTTTTCATCTAACTAATTTCGACCAGAGTGGCTGAATAATAATTTATCAATTGCATGCAATAACTATTCGTTTTTTAACACACTTAATGTAAATGACGTAACTGAGATGGGGGAGACCCATTATTCAGAAACACTCGTCATAAAAACATGCCATGAGTGATTAAACCAGAAGTCCGAAAGACTAATGCACATGTTAAATTACAATTCAAACCACTAGGTTGTACTCAAGATAGAGAAGTTAATGGCGCACGCCACGCATGTCCATGTGTATGTGTATGCATAACTAAAAAACTTGGTTAAATTATTTTATTTTGATACACATGTACGTACATCTAAATGAAACTGCAGTCAATAGACATTAATTTACCCTTTGCACGCGTCAGACAAATTATTACTTATAACTATTGTATTATTAGAATATTTCCAATGGGTAGGGTGGGGGTGTAAAACAGAAAATTATGGTTGAAATCTCTTTTTGTTTTAAAATCAAATGAATAGTTAGAGATGAAATTTTGAAGACTATATTAATAATAATTGTTTATTCATTTGTTGAATAAAAGCCCACTAATTAGTCAATCTTAATCTGATGTTCTTAATTTTTTACTGGAGCTAGCTTCAGTTACCAATTCATGCAATCGCCTTTTTCTTCCACTAGCTAATGCTGTATTCTAAATCGAACCCAACGATTTTTACACCACTGTTTCGTTCATAATATTATCTATATATTTAATTTCTATAGATTCTCAAATCAATCTTGTCATTCTATTACTACTACATATTGCTATGCGTTTGCATTCCTCCCAGTCGATAGTATGCCCAGTCTCCACTACATGACGAGCAAGATCAGATTTAGCAATATGTCTATATTTACACGCAGTTTTATGTTCACCTCTTCTTACTTTGATTGGACGCATGGTTTCACCAACATACTTGGGACTGCAATCATTGCATGGGATCTCATACACTCCTGAAGTGTCTAAGGGTTCAATCTTTTCTTTTTGGTTAGGAAGTATAGTGCCTAGTGTAAGGGGCTGTTTTAAAACGGTCCTTATATTGTATTTTAAAGCTATTGATTTCACTTTCCTACTTAATATAGAGTCCGGTAATACCATGAACTTCCGCTCTTCCTTATCCTTATCCGCTTTTGTGTATCTCAAACTAGGATTAAATTTCTTCACCATGTCCCTCATTGTTGTATCTATTAAATGAGGAGGGTAACCATTAGTCTTAAATATATCGCGTAGTCTGTCTAATTCTAACTCCCTATGCTTTATATCTGTTAACTTGAGACTTCTTAATGTTAATGACTTTAAGATCCCGACTTTCATACGAAACGGGTG
>JAQBSW010008953.1:0-31285 GCA_029291075.1 Eudiplozoon nipponicum
ATAATCTATGAATTATGTATAATTTCTGGTTTAAATGCACAGGAATTTAGACATACTATGAGTTGGTTAATTTTAAAAATTTGCATTTACTCTAAGTAGATTAACTTGTTTATGAATCTTCACTAAAAAATAAACTCTCTGAAGGACTGCATCACGTTTTATTAAAGAATTCCAGTCTTGAATCTAATTCCTCCGACTCAATCATTTGATTGATTACAGCCTTAACCTCCCTTTGTAACTATTACATCGGATCCATTTTTATTTTATTATAAAAATCGAAATTGTTTACTTGATCGTACACGTTATCATCAATTAACAACTTTGCGCCACCTTTATCCGCATAATTCCTTGTTGGGTAACAACTCTGCTCTTAAGCATTTCAATTCATAATTCGGCTTGCATCTCTCCGGTTTTTACTATTACACCACTTTGGCCACATCCAATCCAAACTTAGTTTCATCTTTATCTGGGAGAAACTGGACAATCTTCACTATTTCTTTAATAATCGCATCCTTAGGCATGTAATCTATAGGCATGGTAGTGTTAAGCCCAAGGTTAAGAAATTTTTTTCTGGTTATCCTCATAATCCATTGACGATAAATCAATGTTTTATTCCTCAAAGGCCTATAAATTCAAAGCTTTGCTAATTTCTTCTCATCTCTCTGTCTTACTATTTTAATTTCATTATACTTAGGCTAGTCGGTGCACTCTTCTACATATTTAAATTCGAATATGTGCAATTTCGAGATTAATTTAGATCTCATTTTAGTCTCATCTCGAATCAGTTCAAATTACCGTTTATTGGGTCTATTAATCGATATTTTTTATTAACTGTAACCAAACCTTATGCTTAAAAATATTTCCTACTTTATCCAACGCAAATGAAAGTTTAAACCTAAAACATTTCGGTATAAAATTACATTTTAAACATTTGTCAAGGAACGAGGTATTTTCCGCGTGCCTAATAATCTGCGTCTCCTTCATTTTGCTACGAATCGAGCGCTTGACAACTGTCTCGTCATGGTTTTCTATTATCTATTTCTTGAAAGTTGGTGTTCTTGGTTGCGCGGTACGATAATCATATTTAACGATTTTATTTCGTGTGTGGTCGATTTGCACTCTCGCTTCTGCAATGAGGCAATTGATCGTAATTTTCGAGTACGCGTTGAGTTCGGCTTTGTCGGGGCCTTTGTTTGATCCTAACCGTTAGGGAGCCTAAAAGAAAAATATAGTGAGATCGGTCTTAAATCTAGAATTGTGATCAGTGCATTGTGTGGTATTAGATTTCTGAATAAAGTATTTAAAATGAAATTCTGAAACGCTAGGCAGTCAAGGTTAGATTGCAAATCATTTCCGGTAGTTAGTACGAATGACGTTGACGCCTTCAGTGTGATGACACCATGCGTATTTGAAAATGAGGATCAATCGAATCATTGTGGAAGCGAGAAAAAAAATCGACCACACGCGAAAGATAATCGTGAATACGTTAAATAAGTTGATCGTACTGTGCAACCAAGAAAATCAACTTAGAAAGGATTTTCAACTGTATTTTGATAAAAAAAACTGAAAATGAATTACGCACGACAGAAGCTGTTATTTGCAACCTCCCTTATCTTCAGCAAGCTAAACAAAAGAGGATTGTAAATTATTTGAATATAAACTGATGGATTGTTTTTGCCTGAGTGTGTATGTGTGCCTCAGGATATGAATTTCCCTTCTTTCTGTTTATTGTTGCATAATGTAGCCATTTAATCCAACGTAATCTCTATTACTTATCAAAATTGACTATGTATAGTTTCAGAAATTGCAAGCAAGTAGGGTTTTAACGAAAATAAAATGCTTTATTTTAAAACTATGATGTGTATACCTCATGTACGATATATTTATGCATAAATAAAAAATCTATTTCTCAATTCAAATTAAACATGAAAAAATTATGTTGCTACAGTTTTCGCAAACCTAAATAAATAGTTTCACTTGGGTAATTATTGAACAATTACCAGCTATAGCTGCTTTAATAATTAAATATTATTTCCATTGAATTGAAAGTTTTACAAAATCTATCCGAGCAAATATGTTTTCAAGCCACAGAAAGAATTTTTTAATATTTCAAATTTCCATTACAATTCCTTTTAATTTGCATCTTAATTGCAATGCTGGATTGCGTTGCATTTGATGTTACATTTTAACATTACTATAATGACCATTTGCGTTCCCTGTGTTCATCATCAAAATCTGTCTTAAATCGGCGTACAACGAAAATTTAGCTCAACTTCCTAATAAACAGGAAGAATCTGTAGCTGAGAAGAGATTAGTTATCAGAGACGAAGTGAACCTATTGTGGAGTGAAAACCTCTCTTTAAAAACACCGAGCAGTTTGGCTATCAGGACCTTCATATAACACATACGCTTGGTTAGATAATATTAAGTGCAAGGTAAAATTATTAATACCGCTTCTTTACGGTTTTATCAACATCACTTAATATCATGACCTCATTCTTTATAGAAATCTGCCGCCAAAAAATAAGTAAAAATGGAAGCGAACTCATGTAAAACTTATGTACAATAAATTAACTAGCTTCGTATTGGGCAATCGTTATTTAAGTGAAAGTGAAATGTAAACAAGTCAGAGAAGTTGAAAACGCCATATTCGCTGTTGCAAAGCGGAGAAAGATCTGCCGGACTTCAGCTTTGATTATTATTTGTTATTGAACGATTTGAGATTCTCGCCTCAGAAAAAGAACACCAAATTGTAATCACTCCCTGTACAATTAATAAATTTAAAACTGTATAATATATGTGAAAGCAACAAAAATGTTGTGTTTGTGACCGCATAGAAATTGGACAGTCGAAATTTCTAGTTAAGTGCAATGTTTGCAAGGCTGCTAGAGGTGAGAGACGCATATCTAATTGTGCTTTCATTAAGTATACACTGCGGATTTATCCTCGTTCGTTTGTTTTATTTTATCATACTATGATGATGAAGATAATTGAAGATATAAACGCATCAATGTGTGTAACTGACTGTAATTTTTATGATGTGCAAATGGTTGGATACAATAGGATTTGTGTGTATCTCAAATTTACAAACTTGATTTAAAGCAAAGAAGACGAAATGTCTGTTAGCATCTAAGATAATGTCACAATAAAACTGATGATTTTTGCCAAATAAATTTTGCGGGTACGTTCTTTTAAAGCAGCAATCATATTTGTTTGTCTATGTATTGCCGTGCAGGTGTCAAACAATTTTGTTAGTCAACCAGCACTATTAACACGTATATTTGGTGACGTCAATGTCTTCCGGTTGGTTACTCAAAAAACTGAATGTCCACTAGTCTATTAAACGACGTTGCTTCTAAGACGAATCGAAACCAACAGTTTAGTCTACCAAATACTTAGAGAAAATTGTTCTGGTAAATGTGTGTAATGGCGATTGAACACTTATTGTTGTCTTTAATTGAAAATTTTGGATGACAAGCACACATATACATCTTGAATTTTATGTAGATGGAACGTTATCTGGGTTCTAGGGAGCAGTTGTCTAACAAACTTGAGAAGGCTTGCACTACTCTTGAAACAGACGGATCATTGGATAATATAAACAAGATAGCGAAAATTGTAATTTGATTCGTTAAGGTGTATAATACATTCTAGGGAAAGCTAATGAATAATTGTAAAATACTATGTATACGTGGCTACCAGTTATGATAGTCTTTAATAATTAATCGAATATGGCAGAGGACAATGCAAACAAAAATACATGCGAGATGACGTAATGATACGTTTTAACATTGGAAGGGCTCAGGCACTCGAAACAATAAAAATGCGGCATAAATACCTGATAGACATATATATTCACAATAAAGCAAATTCACATAATGTAAACTCTAGATTGCCTTAACCTATGCGGTATAACGAAACAAATCTCCCAGTTAAACCATAGTATATGTACATGGAATATTTCAACATTATTTTTGTTTTTTATTTATATAATTTGTCAATTACACAGGGGTCAGCATATCGTTTTTCGCGTAAAATATTACCATAAAACTTCTGTCTTGATGCGAGATTTTTTCCATTTTCTTTTATTGACAGACGATGCAAATCACGACACACTGACCGCTTTGTCGAAAGCCTACGAAAAAACATCCAGGGAGTGCATCGACAAACTACAAGCAATTAAGGTGAATTTATTTATTTCATTTAGAGTTTGTACGAATTTTCATCAATAAAATTGTGACATTTTTTACATTTTAAAAGATTTAGAACCATCAAAACTAATATCAATATTATATATATATATATATATATATATATATATATATATATATATATATGCGTGTGTGTGATTGTAGGTGTGTAGGCTAAATTGAAAATAAAATTTACACGTCAGGCTTGGCAAAGCTTGCTTGAACAGCTTACAGACTTCCAGTTATAGAAGGTCTGTTACATTGGCGACTGCGCAGGGATTCTATTGTTCTGTGTGTTAGATTGGCGCCTAATGGTAACTCGAATATTGAATCCATCTTTGCCTGTTACATATTTCTTCCAGAAAATTTATTTTGGTGTGTTTTAGTAGAATCTTGATTCTATCAATGCATTAAATTTATAACGTGAAATCAATTAAAACTACTTGAATTACCTTTTGGAGATGCGTCGTACATTGTCAAGAATGGGAATTCTACATCTGTACACGCACTAATTGCATTCAAGCTCATCAACTATTTGGCAGATAAAAGGCATCATTCGGTTCAGATTATCATCAAGCGAATGCTTTGCCGAAGTCTACGTTTAATTTGATCAAACAAGGTCATTTTCATGAGGTCTCAATTTTTCAAGGAAAAAATGGTTCCACTTAAGATAGTGGTTCATCGTATACACATCTCGAATTCAAGGCTGCGAGTGTGCTAGAATCCTTTTGTGTGTGCGTTACACAGCCATTAGCTTACTTCATATAGCTCAACCGCATCAGACAGAAATAAAATAGTCTGAGCTATTTCTAGTGGATGTTCTTATCGTACCGTCCGCAGGATCCTAGTCACTCATCGCATCGCCAACTCTGAATCTTACAATTGAAAGTTGTCGACCGTCAACCCAGCGTACTCAAGTCGTAATTCCAGAGATATGCCTTAACTTACTCGAATGAGGATATGCCACCAGAAATTGCATGCATGCTTGCTAAGATGGCACTCTATTGAATGCCATTGATGGCTGAAGCACGAATCTCAGATCCACAGACAGAAATGTACAGAGGACGTAAGGCCGGTGCGTATTGATTCCATTATTCAGGAAACCGCGTCATTAATGGTTGTAACCGATGTACTGATACGAGTAGTGCTTTCTATTTATACTGATGCTGCAATATCTTTAGTAACACCCAATTTCTCAGTAACGTGTAGCACAGACATTTTTTGAATGATTGAGAAGTGCGATCGTCACATTTTGCGTCTCCCAGATTTGCTTTCCTGGGTTGTCGCTTTGCACTATCAGTTTCGCGAAGATCCGATTGATCCCCATTTCCAAGTATGCATCGAGTTCGTCTTCGTGGTGGCTGGATGCTGATTCGTCTCTTTCCTCCGAAGGCGTCAACATCATTCATGCTAACGACTGGATATGAGGTACGATATAATATTCGTTCACTGGCAATGCAGCACAGATATACAGTTAAAGGCAGTGAATGGCCAGTCGATCAAAACACAACGATTGACGAATCTCAGAGTTCCATAAAGTCTGCATCGTATGTTCCAGTGGACGTTCATCATCGCAGACATGCTATATTGCATACTAGGTCTAGACGTTCTAGCGAATTATGGACTGATAATTGATACCGCCAAAATTACCCTGTTACATCAGGTCACAAATTTAATTGTCTGTACGTTTTTGACATTGACGACGACTAATTCTTTCACTCAAGGCAATAACTCGTTTGAATCCGCTCATCTACGAGTACGGGAAATCTTCAAACGTTTGCGAAGATTAAGAAAATTATAATATCAGATCTCATCAGTAAAAATGGACTGACTGCGCGGTAACATATAGCGGCTCATCAGTCTTCGCCGGAGCTAGATCCTAAGACCCGAAAATGATACAAATGCCCAAGACCATTGTTGATCAGATTCTGGAGGACTGTATTATTAGTCCTAGTTCTAGTCCGTGGGTATCATCGATACACATGAAAGCCAAGAAACAAGTTGGTAACTAGAAATTATGTAGTCACTATCGAGCGCTTAACAGAGTTAGAATTCCTGATCGAATTCCGATAAATAATGCGAAAGATATTATTGATAAAGTTGCTCAATGTAAATGGTTTACAGTGCTTGATCTTGAATCAGCTTATCATCAGATACTGCTAGATGAAGATGACTGTCATAACTCCTTTTGGGTAATTTGCGTATCTTCAAATGCACTTTGGTCTGTAAATGCATCACTGAAATTTCGAAGATTCATAAACTGGGTCCTAAATAAACTTCCTGGTACGCATGACTACGTCGACGACGTCACAATTGTCTCTGACGACATAGACTGACATTTGAAAGACATCAAAGTGAGTCACACTCGTATCGAGCAATTTGATTTTGGGTTTACCATAAAAAAATGCCCGTAAGACCTACAACAAGTGAAGTCTCAGTGTTCGAATGCTATTACAATCGAAGGCAAGGTCGACATATCAGTAAATTTCCGACACCACACTCAAAGACTGTTACTCTCAGTAGGAAATTACTACAGGTCCTTTTGTATATTAATGATTTTCAAATTGTTTGTGCGATGTTTTTCCTTGAAATTGCTACCAAACTGTAGCTGAAATATCCGAGTAAAATTGATGTAAACACCTTGTATATATACAGGCCAAAAACACATAATGACTATTTATTTATTTATATATATATATATATATATATATATATATATATATATATATATATATATATATAGAAATTGCTTTTATAATTTAATTCGCTATCAAATCTTTAGGGGCATGGTCTCTGTCTTATAATGACTTATATTTAGTGGCGAACAAGAACAGTTTTCAGAAACGATGCTTAAGCGGGTCCAGTTCAAGTAAACACTGCAAAAATGTTTATCGGTGTTTAACTGAAATTTTTGGATGATGCGCGGCTTTGATGCCGTAGAAGAAGAGTTTCATGACTAAACTAGGTTGAATTACGTCTCGACCATATTGATATCCGCTAAATGGTATCCGATATAGAAAAAACCGGTCTTGCCGATGGATTGCATTATTTAATGTATGCACATTTTATTTTGTACGGATAGCATATTTCGGTTCATTTATATGGCAATTAACATTTAGTTAATTGTTCCATCGTTTCATGGTAAATACGCAGTTTAGAGCATTCTGTAGATAAAATCCTAATGAAGTAACAAATTTCAATGAGGCATTTGTAAATTTAAAATTGTTTATGTATTTATCACAAACCAAAATTCATATTTTATCATCCAATGTCGAATCTAGCCAGTTGTCAAATTGGCCTTCTGTTTCCACACAATCGCTGCCGGTTTTAACCGTACCTATAATAATCTAAACTTTCCATAACTTCTGCGAATTTGCGTAGGTGTTTTAACGTTTCAAATACCTTCAAAACTAAACACAAATATTCTCAATTAATTTGTTCAAAAAATTCATTGATTACTTCAAAAACAAATTGAAAATATTTTTTAGTATTTAACAGCGCACTTGAGTGAAATATGATGCGCCCAGGTTTGTTAGGTTCGCTTCATTTTATCTGACGTGTAGCTTTCCTTTTAAGGTAAAATAAATGTTTTTTTTCTTATGGAATCTACATTCAGGGGCTTTTAAAATTAATGATACTACTGTTAAACCATCCATGCGACCAAAAATTACCGTAAATTTTTCCTACATACATCTGTGGATGTTTCTCCTTCATCATTAAAATAAAAAAAAGGAAATTGATAAACTGGAATAAAATTGGAACTTGTAGATAACATTTAAACAATAATTGATTGCGCGGGTGGTGGTAACAATTCTTTAAATCAAGTTTGCGTGTAGATTAAACTTCAATCCCATTGTATTCAACCAGTCATCCGAACAACATAGTAGTTTGTTATGTTGTTCGACGACTGGTTACCATACTAATGGGATTATTACTTAAACACTGGCTAAAAGAATTGTAGATAACATGTTTGTAAACGCCAAATTGCGACTCGTCTAATATATTCTGCAAATTAGAAATGTTTGATTTATAATTTATATTTTTAATCACTATTAGAACCTCTCTTCAGCTTAGAAACTATCAATGGCCTTTTGTGCAGTTGTCGATAATTATTATTCGAAATTAATTTACGGACTCGAAATAATCAACAGTCCTATGCGTAGTTAACCAGCCCTACACTTTACGAGTGTTCCGTTAATTTCATTGCTATAATTTCGTTCTAAAGAGTCGAGTTTCATAAATGCATGCAAAATTTGGTCAAATTTTGCTTTTTCGCATTGTTGGAGGTTTTGTACGATATTAAATTCATTACTCTTCTAAGTAGGTCACCCAGGTAGTCATAATATACGACTAATTTGTACATTTGTTCTTAGCCTCGTTCGCTAATGATACACTGCTAGTTTCTGTAAACTTGGCTAATTAATTACCTGACTCGTGTTGTACTAAACAAGGTGTTTTCATCCACTGCCTTCAATTTGACACCGGATATTTAGTCTGCTGCTTTCGGTAACCTCTTTTCAACGGAAAACACATCCCACAAAAAATGTGACAATCATTATGCTGCCAAAAAAGGAAGCCGAAATATCCGGAGTCAAATTGAAGACAGAGAGGACGAAAGCCGTTTTGGGTACAACGAGGAACGTGTAATTAATCTATTCCCTGTCGCGTAATCTATTTCGTTTTTGGCTAAGTAACTGTCGTCAAACATACAATATATATATATATATATATATATATATATATGCAATATTTGTCAATTTTGCGAACAATAATAGATGCGAATGATTACAAACCAATTTGTGGAAAATGCGGAGCAGGCCGAACGGATCATAAGAAACGATTGCGTACCACGAATTTGCCGAGTTCAAGCGCAGTTCGAGCGCAATCTGGATTACATTGACGTACGGCTTGCATTTTATGCATTACACGATTTATTGTTTCATGTCTCTAACTCAAATTTGCTCACATTACTTTTATTAAAGCAATATTACCACCTAATAATGGGTATTGTTTAATTTTAAAAAGATTAAAATTTTTTTACATAAAAACTTACGATTACCTTGCATACCTTAACTGTATCACCATTTCAAAAATGCTCGGTGTTATTCGTAGAAACTTTATTTGTCCTAGCTTAAATGTTTTTCTTTCTTTTGTCTCTATTTGGAAATGCAAACCTGGCGAAGCTTTATGAAATATTGATTTTACAATATAATGTAAATGTCAATAGTAATAAATCAGCATGCATAAAAAACTATGATCTCGTGTACACCTAGTTTCGCGCTTATTTGGGACTCACAGTTGTCCAGCATTACACACCAAACCTAGTATTTATTTGATCAAGAAATCTGAAAAAGTGGGGTGGTGTTTAATATTTCTTGGTCAAATATATAGTGGGTTTTGTGTGTGGTTCCGAGTCGTTCATGATCGGTCGCCAGTAAGCACGAAGCGCATGTCAACTTGAGATTATATATTTTGTTTAATCTGATTGGCATATTGTTCTAATTGCATTTTACCTGACTTGTTACTAAGTATGCGGCAATTAATACAAAATGCTTATATATTACTTTTCGACAAGAACGAATAATTAAATATTATATTTTTACCACAATTACCACAATGATAATCGTGTATGAACAAGTACTGTTTTATTCACCATTTGTTCTAAAATAACCCTTCTCGTCGATCATGTATTTTTCACATTAAATCTATGTATGCATATTTATATTTACAATTAGTGATCCTTTGGATAATTATTACTAAAACTACAAAGCTGAGAAATTATTATTGAGGCTTATATATGTATATGAGTTAAATACTGTTTGTTCCGAAGAACTAATATATATGCAAGTATGTATTAGGTGTTGCATACCTAGTAACAAATTAGTTCAGTTGTGACCAGAAGGATAAACCAAAGGCAGCATGAACGGAAAGAATAATCTCATGCATATTCGTTTCGTGCTTACTGGGAGCATATATATTAGCTCTTCGCAACAAACAGTATTTAACTGTTATATATTGAATTGAATGATGCCATGCTTACCGCGAAATGTGATAACTGATATCGATCAATGCCAGAGTGTATGGATTTACTGGAGTAACAGGTGTTCAGAAATAGTTGTAATTCTCAATTTCGGTGAACTATAGCATACATTGATATCCATCATAGTAGTACCATGTACCTTTTCGGTACTATAATGTTGGTATCGGTTACTGACACAATAGCCATAGTGTTAGTATCCTTTACAGACTCGGTATATATATTATATAGTGTGAGTTAGCGTTGAAGTCGCATTGTCGTAGACTTTATATGATGTTAGCTTCACTATTGCAGGTTTACACATTCGTCTAGAAGATTGTACCGTCCTATTATTCCACATTCTTCTACCAAATATATAGTGGTTAAAGGGCGTAATACCGGCTCCTAGTGATGAGTCGCCTGTAAGCACGAAACGAATGTGCATGAGATTATACTTTCCGTACATGCTGCCTTTGGTTTATGCTTCTGGTCACAACTGAACTAATTTGTTACTAGGTTCGCAACACCTAATACATACTTGCATATGTATATGAGTTTATACCTATACTTTATATCGAATTTGGTTTTTCCTTTTAGTCCTATTTGAAATAATTTGTTATTACGTACGCAGTACCTAATACACAGTTGCATGTATAGTAGTCCTCTGCAACAAACTGTATCTTTCTCTTATATAGTTAATTGAACGATATCATGCTTACCGCGAACTATGATAACTAATGCCGTTTAAGGCCAGCTTTTATGGATTTGCTGGAATAACATATGTTCAGAAGTAGTTTTAATTCTAAATTTTGGTGAACTTTAGCACATATTGAAATCCATAGTATTGGTACTATGCACCGACTTGGGAATCATAGAGTTAGTACCATGTACATTTCGGTAATATAATTTTGGTAAGACAAAATATCCATACAGTTGGTACCATTTAAAGGCTTGGTATATACATATATATATTTATATATATATATATATATATATATATATATATATATATATATGATGCGAGTTGGCTTTGAAGTTGCGTTGTCGAATACTTTATAAGACGTTAACGCCATTACTGCTTGAATGCACATTCGTATAGAAGATTGCACCATCAACATGTCTTACGTTTTCTGACCAAATATGTAATGAATATTGGACGTAATACCCGCTCCTCCTGGTGAGTCGCCAGTAAGTGTAAAACGCAATTTTACGTGAGATTATACCTTCAATTTATGCTGAATGGTTGATGGCTCTGATCCTATTGAAACTAATTTGTACCTAGCTAAGAAATGTCTAACGCACAACTTAATATCGCATGTCATATGTAAAGTTAATCTCAAGTTGATGGACATATTTTTTTGCAAAGTGAGAGAGGATTGTACGCTTGTGTTATATTCAAACTCCAAATTATGCGGAACAGTAACATTAATAACATTTGAATGCGAAGAAAAACCGATTTGAAAGTGTTATCAATTTATAATCAATCTCGTCCTTCTGTTACGACTGTGTATGGCTATACGTATACATTCATTCAAAAGAGTTGTGTGCTAATTCTCCAATAATTGACATGCTAGACCAAATTTGTTAACATGTTCATACACCCGTGCAATTCTGTGTTCTCCTCTAAATACCATGATTGGGCACAGGGTTTCACCAACATCTGCAGTAGAATTCATACAAAAAGTAAAAAAACCCTTAATGACATCAGACATGTATGAAATCCACTACAAAGACTGTAGTCTCATGTATGTTAGTAGAGCCGTGCATTCAATCAAGATAAGAGAGAAACACAATCCTGCATGTAAGTATGTGAACGTTACTAAGTATGATCTCTCACTTCATTCAGTGGAGAAAGTACACAATTATCTGGGATTGCAATAGATGCATAGCGATATGTATTCATAAAAGATCGACGAGACGGATTATTAAATTTACAAAAATAGAATCAGTAGATAATATTATGAATGAGGAAGTGATGTAAAATGTCTAGCTTCTATTTGGAAAACAGCACTAATTAATGTTAGGAAAGGGCGGTTGCACGAATCGAAATTGTAAACTAGTTCCGAAAAAGATTAAGAATTAGGATTAAGGTTAGTTTATATGTTGAAATTTTAAATTTACTACCTGTTAGTCAGATATTTGCAAAAAAATCATTCAATATTTCATCCTTTATTTCTTGTATTCTTACCGTACTTATTTATTTATTTATGACCCTTGTTGTAATAAGCATCTGTTAAAGAACATTTAAATTAATTATTCACAATATGTACAATTATCATTATTTCATTAAGTAATTTCCACAATTTTCTTGTATGGCCCTTCCTTATTTTAGCTTCATTTTTTCTTTAGGTCCATCATTTTAATAAGTTGTTGATCACTTATCCTGAAATTATTTTGTTACCTGTGTATTCTTATTACTTTATCCGCTCCCTAACCGCTGATGCTAACCTTAATTTATTTAATTTACTTGGTAAGACGAAAACGATTATTTTGATGTGTACAAAGAGTAACTTGCCATTCTTTCACTACAGTTTCAATAAGATGGTTGTACAGGTGTATGGAATTATATTTAACTGAATAAATAGCAGCTATCGGGCAAAAACACAAACACGTGCACGAGGCATGCCCATTTAATGTAACACCAGTAACAGTTATGAGATTCGGCATATATATGTATAAATAGAGCAGTTAGAATGAGCTTTCTTATTTGCTTTTGCATATTGACTTGATTTGTATGATTTTTTATGGAATGATGAAGGTGCACGGAAATAGTTACAAAATATTTTCTGTTTAAAGGAGGATCTATGAACAATCTTGTGTTAGTCAAAATATGGATAAAACACCTATGCCATACACCGTATTGCACCAATTTATTTCTTGCAATATCATCGATCAGCCTTGTCGGCTGTGTTTGTCATGATTCCCTCTTACTGCTCTCATTGAACATCAACATCACGACTATCTAAAACAATGTCTAAATGACGATTATTGCATCAATTTATTTTCGATACTTAATAACAAAGAAGCAAATGGTAGGAAACGCTATTCTGATTCGATATTATGAGAAGCAGTGACGAAACACTCTAAAACTAATGCACACATGATTATTTTCTAGGAGTGAAATTTATTTTCTAGCGTATTCAGAAAGGGACGCAAAAAAATTTACATTTTGTTGCCATTAATGCAATTATCTCTAACATTTCCTTCATTATGAAACCAGTTATTTTCTTCTACCGATTTTGAATTACTTGGTTTACAAAGGTGTATCTCGTTGTTACCATATTACGTATTCCTTGATAACCCTTTCGTAACATATTTGGTACGTGAGCTTAATAATTTCTTTATCTTATCTAGATTTGATTTACTATCCAACCTTTATTATAATCTGTTTAAGTTACTGGTCTTAATTAAAAATACATGTCTTTATCGAATTTAGCAAGCATCTTATATATATATATATATATCTATATATTAAATTAAAAATTTATGGTCGGATCTGGATTAAATGTTCTTTTCCTTATAAGCCCAGTATTGCCTCAGACAGCAAAGGCAATTCATCTAGTAGATCGGTTTCGTCATAATTTTGAACTATTGAAGTGCTATCCAAAATTTGTCTTGAACTGAGTTCGAGCCGGGACACATAAGCTTCAAAGTTTACAACTTTAGGCACCACGCCATGTTTGCGGCATACTACATGCCACAGCTTTCAGTTGTCATAATAACATGTTTTCTGCCTAGCCTTAATTTCATGTGGAGCCCATGTGGCATTTATTGCTATTTAAAGTGCCAAATAGCAATTTCCAAATTCTCAGTGTAAAGGAGACACTGTACTTACACACGGAATTTATATTGATTAAAGATTTTTGTGCGTGGACTTATTATATTTATTTGTCAGAAAAAACTAAAGGAATTGCTTAAAGGAGTAGCAAAGGTAATTCAACGTTTATATATATATATATACTTTAATATATATATATATGTATGAACTAGACATAGTATAAGATTGCAAGTGAACTTTATACTAACGAAAAAATATTTGTTGTTTTTGGATTAGTGGATAGGAGTCATAAACTCCGGAAAAACACCTCAAAATCGACCCTTGTCCGCGGCCTAATTGTGGACGGTACTAGACCAGATTCTACTAGAGACAGATCAGGTCTTCTCGCTGGCGATTGGATTTGGCTATCTTATGCAATCCTTTGCGCTACTGCTATATATATATATATATATATATATATATATATGAATAGAAAGAGTTTTAATTGTTTCCACATTTAAATATTGAACAAATTAAGCAATTATTTTACAGCTGCAGCTTAATTATTCTTACTTATTATCTAATTGGGTCTCAGTAGGAAGCAAATATTATAACGATGTTCTTTTTAAATAGAATGATTGTTTTTCGTTTAAACACTGTCAAGTCAATTTTAATTAAATGTTCACATTATGTGTTGAACATTATTTTCTTCTTAAAGTGTTGTCTAACATGGCTGGCAAAAGTCAGAAGGCATTGCTCTGCAGCGCCATTGCGCCGAGCTGCCATAAATACTCTTAGAATTTGGCGAAGAGCTGGACCAATGGCAGTACAGCAAGACTGCGTCCTTTCGCTGCAGCAGGAGTTCCGGAACGCAAGTCAGGCAGCTAACCGAACGCTTACTGCGGATGAAGAAAAAGTAAACACTCGGCTTGTTGCTTTGCGTGAAGCTACAAATGAAACGGTGGTGTCTAATGAGCTCAATGGTCTTCTATCACAATTGGAAAAATGCAAACAAAAGTCAGTAATATTTATTAGTACTAACTCTATAATGGTGTAGATTTCAATGACGTCAGAATGAACGCGCGTATCAGTTTTTAACTCGAAATGTATAAACCTATATTTCATTGAAATAAACAAGGTTGTGAACTTGATATAAACACCTGACCTATTAAGTACTTACTTTTTGTCAGTAGGTGGCTCAGTCGTTAGAACACCAGATTTCGAAGCAGACACACCCAGATTCGAGCCCTGTCCGCGGCAAATTCTAGCCAGTGCTTGATGAGTTCCCAATAATTACAAAACCGGTCAACTGGATGAATTGCCTTTTCTACGCTATACAATTCTTACTTTATACTGACAAAATGTAAGTACTTAATAGGTCAGGTGTCTATATCAAGTTTGCAAAATTGTTTATAGTACATGTTATCACCGCCAGCTCAACCATTGTTCATTTAATATCAATGAAAAGTTGGGATAAAGCAAGGACAGTGCACTTTTAACGATTAAATTTATTTCGGGCTACGGGCAGAAGTAATTCCATAAAGGATTTAAAGCAAACGAGCTTCATAATGTCATAAGCCTTGCAATTTTTACGAAAATAAAAAAAAGTAATATTACAGTGAACCCTCGTTTATCGCAGTAGATAGGTTCCAAGACCAGCCGCGATAGCTGAAAATCCGCGAAGTAGGGACACCATATTTACATTACTTATTTAACATGTATTCGGACTTTTAAACCCCGCCCTTTAAGCACTTTTAACAAACCATCAATTGGAACCAATCACAGGCTGTCTTACGTCGCACTTCGTCACCGAGCTGCTACGCTTTTTGATTTTCCAACAACAGTGTGGTAAGTAGGCGGGTACAGGACTGTTGTACGTATGGTTCTTTTTCATGTTAGTTACAAATTCAGAAACAAGGTATGTACATGTTTTGTACAATTTTATGCTTGCTTTGTAGTTCGTAGACTAGAAAATAATATTTTTACTTATTTTCTCATATACTATGACTAAAAAATCTGCGATATCGTGAATCCGCGACAATCGATCCGTGAAGTAGACAGGCTTCACTGTATCTCTAACTATCTGATCGATAATTACCCTAAATTTGAAACAATTTAAATAGTCTTAGTTATTTTTCTTAATCATAATTTGTTCCTAAGCCAATATTTAAACTGCTTATGCGCAACAGATTCTGTTATGGTAAAAGGACAAAAGCGAAATACCAACAGACACATGGTCGACCTTAGAACAAATCGTTTCTTAACCTACATTTAGTCAGACTGATGAATAGCCAAGCACATATATTTTCTTATTTTTTCAATAAACGAAATTTAATAAGACACCTCTTCGAAAGAGCCCAGATTAACAGTACGGTGAGAAAAAACGGAGTCTTCTAGCCATTCAGAACTGTTGTTCTCTCATTTAACGAGACAACTGTTTCGTTGCTTAATGGACAAAATTTCATCGGTAGCAATTAACAACAGTGCGATTCGAGCATTCTTCGTTTTAGTTTTATGTCATACTGCCACATTTCTAATATCATTGTAGTAGGGCAGCTAATCAAAGCTGACTGGCAGGCTAAATCATCCTAACACTAGTACAGCCACATAGCTGTATGAGTGCCCATTTAATCATTATGCTGCATGATTTTTATGCAATTTTATTTTAGACCAACTACGGTCTTATAAATTTGAAAACATTTAATTATGTTTTATAGTTGAATTTTGACTTTTATGTATAAAATTGTGAAACTGTATATTAGTTAATTCATGAAGTAGGTCATCAAAGCGGCCATAATAGCGCAAAGAGATAACTGCGTAGTAAATATTTAATTATGTTTCCTAAGTCTAACTGTAGGTTAGCATGCCAAATTATATCTGTTTGCTTTTTCATGGAAAAATCTTTTATTGATAATTGTTGTCAACGAGAATTAGATGATGAGGCTATGTTAGCCAAACATGTTCTCTATGCTTGTCTCTAAACTATGATTGACTCCATTACTTGTTTGTCTTGATTCCTTCCTGGAGACTGAAGATTGGCAGCAGGCATTCGTTTTAGGCAAGTTGGGCTAGCTAAACCAAAGTTAGAAGAGAATGAGCTTAAATTCTAGATCTCAGACGATAAGCACGAGTCGGCTGTTGGAAAATGGGAATATTTGTGGTGTTTCAGCAGACGCTGACCACTACAGTCGTCATATCTTCGACATTGATGTTACTCACATTACCTTTTTGCCATGCATTGTGCGAGATCTCGCAAAAAGTGGATATCATTTAGCACCCTATATAAACATAGATAATAGAAGCAGCCCTGCTTTTTCTTTTTTATCAATACGAATTCGTTGAAAAGTGTCGAATTCATAGTTGAAAAGTCTGATCGTCTTCACTATAAAATTAGAGCAACAAATTCCGAAGCCCTGTCCACGGTAAATTCTGACAAGTACATGATGAGTTTCCAATAAGAACGAAAACATCTACTGGATGAATTGCCTTTCCTACATTATACAATTCTTAGTTTATACTGACAAATATATGTACATAATGGGACTGGTTGTCATATCAAGATCGCAACCTTAATTTATTAATTATTGTATGTTCATTGTTCGTTGTGTGCCTCGCTTTAAAGTTGTGCTTCCAAGTTACCTATTTCCATGACGTTGCTTGAATTATGGCATGCAGGAATATGATTTTATGTGAGCAAAATTTTACAAAAACGTTAGCATAGCGACAATTTGCCTTTACGATTCAATTAACATTACGCAACATTTTCGAAACTGGTAAGCTGCCGCAAAATGGAATGACTAAAAGGATAAAATTATCGACCACTTTTGGGTCTGATGTTGACTTTTATTAATCGCTCCGAGTTTTTTTTTATTGTTAAAACTTTCTTCACGTGCTCAGAGGAGATCATTTTGACTCGGTTTCCCGTCGGCTTCTTTACAAACTGCTGATTTAGTGATTGGAATTTCCGTTGGATTTTATATTCTCGATAAAATTTTAATTCCAAGAAAGAAAAAGTGTTGTCTTTCTCTACAACGAGTGTGAACTTGATGTTTGAACTGGCTTAATTAGCTTATTTCATGGTTTCAGCGGGGTCTGTTGTGTCTGAAATGAACAACAGTGAATGGTCCACATATCTTTTGTAAAGTGTGCATTGTTTAGTTACATATATCAGGTTTCTTTTATCCAGATTTTACATGATCGCATCAGCCTGGAGAGATGCAATGCAGCTTTCTATAACTCAATCATTAACCTGTCAGGTAAAATTACCTTCAAATATAAATTTTGCCATAACAATGTCTGCTTCCAGTTCTTATTCGGTGAATGTTTCTGGGGCGACATTTATTGCTAAGTCGTTATTGAATTTTTTATTTGTAGCCTAAATGTCGATGATTTGGTTTTCGCTTCAATCTCTCTAATTGATGAAGCATTGTTCTTTTAAGGTGATATTTTGAAACTAAAATCTTTAGATTATTGTAAATAGAAGCATCAGGATTAGTAGAAAATTTGTATTTCCAGCACATTTTTCTACGTCAGTGGTATTTTTTATAATCAGTTTCAATTTTTTCGTGAAGGTAGTGAATTCTTTCTTTTTCTAGCTTACCAGTTGATGACTAAGCGGTTGATATATTCTCTCATCACCTTGCAGTTTTCATTGTTTTCCTTCGTTGTTATAAGCAATAGACGTCATCAATATTTATTGGTCGGTTTAGGGTTATTACTTCTGCATTGATAAAGAAACCTTTTGAGCACTATATTTGTTTTCAAACATTTTTGAAAAGAAAGTAATGCAACAAAGAAATTTAGCACGAACAAAATTGTTAAGGATAAAATGATACACTCGATGGAATTTAAGGGTTAATGACGGTCTTCTTATGATATTTATAATGCCTAATTTCTTTAAATGGTGGAAATAGTATAGGCTTAGGAAACAATATTGAATAATATAAATTACTGTTATTGCGAATAAGTTGTCAATTTCTTACTTTTAATCAAGATTGTGATCATGATATAAGCACCTGACAAATTATGTACATATCGTTGTTGGTATCAACTAAGTATTGTATAATTTAGCAAAGACAATTCATCCAATAGATCGGTTTCGTCCATAATGGGATCTGAGCACGTACTGTCCATTATTTGCTGTGGACAGGGCTCGTACCTGGGCCCGACATCTTCGGAATCTGGTTTTCTGACCACTGAGCCACCCTGCCGCACGAAAGATTCAAATTAGTTTGCCACCTTGTTAAAAACGATTAAGTAAGATTAACTCACAAACCTATCATCTTCGCAGTTCGCGTAGGGAGACGCTCTAAAGCAGTGAGCAGGACTATATTGGATCTAAAGTTATTTATAAGATGTATTCACAAGCTAATAAACGCAAAATAAAGATTATAGTGTACTCTAGATCTATAAATAAAGTTTCGTTGACAAACGTTTTATTTATTAATACATCTTAGGAAGCAAAAGAAACCAGAAACAACCAGATAAGTTGATGAATGAATTACGAAAATTGACTAAGGTTAAGGAAACTAATGTAGTATTTTAGAATAACGTAAGGAAAATAAAGTATTGAAAATAATAACGAAGAATCACAAAAATATCATAATGAGATCAGAATTAAAGAACGGACAATGTACTAGTACACGGATACTTTAAAAAAACTATTACTCAAGTATAAATCAAAAGGCAGTGCAAGAAAACCAGAGTTTCAATAGCAAAAATTAACAAAGATTATAATGATAGTTGCATTACTATGAACTTCATGCAAAATGTTTTTGCATATATATGAAAATCATCATAATAATCAGGTACAACAATAAAACAGCCATTATTTAATGATGTTTCACTGTCATATAACCATAAAAATAGAAACAAAAAAGATTAAAAAATGTTTTATTTAGGGGAAAAAATGATAATTAAGACACACAATTTTTTAGAGATTTATGAGAGGGAGAATGTCTAGTTACTATGCGTATATTTACCTAGATAACACACAGGTGAGGCAAACTAGGCCTCTACACAACACTATTAAGTCCAAGTCCGCATTAAGGCAAGACGAAATCGACAATACAACTTCCTTGTGGTTTTCACTGAATCACGTCATAAACAAAGCCAAACCTCGCAACTAACTCAGTCCTAATAAGGAAAGAAAATTGTGAAGATAATTGTACAGGAAATCTGCTACAAGATCGCAACTGAGCTCGATTTGATGGCATATGGCGTAGCGTTTCCGAATCAAGATCTATGATGCGCACGTGGAGCCCATCCTGGCGGACGAGCGAGTTCTATACTACCCAATTTGTTTTTGCCATGTATAAATCTGTCCACTTTTTTACACCAATCTGGTGCTGGTTGAGAGAACATTATTCGACTGAGAAATAGAATTGAGGGCTTACGCGAAACGAGACGGAGCCAATGGAGTCGATGCTGTCTTATTTGTTTTTCTAACGAGGAGCACTTTTTGGCCGATCCAAAAATACGTCTACGGATGACAGCGTTGGTTTTTTCGTTGTTGGTAACCTACATGCGCTATACTTGTCATACAATTATGGTCGAATAAATGTCGGTGTCTAAAATCATCATCTCTGAGAGGCCAATTCTCATTAGCGTATAATAAAACTGCGCGTGCATATGCATTAAAATCAAGACATTTATGGCCGAGTGAAATGCACGCGTTTCTCAATAATTGGCGAAGGTTCGAGATAGGTACTCTAGATTTTGCGATTATTATACTCGCTTCGTTAGATATATTGCCTGAGTTATTGATAGAGCTGTCAAGGTATGTAAACCTGTCAACTTTGTCCAGATCTTCACAATGCAGTCGCAGAGATCGAGTGAGTACTGGTTGGACCTATAAAAGTATCTAGCATTTAGAGGATGCGAATTTCATACCGAAAAACGGAAAAATGTTTACTAATCTATTCATAGTCGCCTGAGTAGAATCTTGATTATCGAGATCGACCAATTCACCTTCACTACCTGCATCCTGAAGGTGTGGAAGAGTGTTGTTCATAATAGTATCGATTAAAAAAATAAACGAAAAGTAGGGAAGTGGTCAGCCTTGACGAACATCACTGCTGGTAGTAAAATTTTTCGTTAATTCGTTGCAGACCTTAATGCGATCAGAAGTGTTAGTGTAGAGAGCGCTCAGAATATTTTACATATTTGTTAGACACACTAATTTACGACAGAATATCGAGTATAATATTGCAATCTCCCGTGTCAAATGCACCCTTGAAGTCGAGAAATACGGCTGTTGTGGGAAGGCGATATACATGTCGCTGTTCAAGATCTTGTCTTAAAATAAAAATATTATTTATACAACCTCGTCCTCACTGGAATACGACGTATTCTTTGGTAAAATGTGATTCGCGCGAAGCGCTAAGATGGCTTAAGATAATCAATGCAATTAACCTATATATATCTGGAGTCATGCTTATACCACGATGATAATCTCGCGGATTAAGTTTGCCTTTTTTGAAGAAAGGAATGATGGTCAACTTAATCAAAGCTAAGGGCACGGTCTCCTCATTCCGTAGAGTGCAAAAGAGCTTAGTAAACGCTTTCTAAATTTTGTTGCCACCGTCCTTTAATGAACCCGGAAGCAAATCATCGGGGCCTTCAGCTTTGCAACGTTTAAGAGGTTTGACTGCATTCCATACTTATAACTCTGATGGTTGTTCGAGATTAACATGCAACAATTTTGATAAA
This sequence comes from Eudiplozoon nipponicum, assembly GCA_029291075.1. Taxonomy (NCBI): domain Eukaryota; kingdom Metazoa; phylum Platyhelminthes; class Monogenea; order Mazocraeidea; family Diplozoidae; genus Eudiplozoon; species Eudiplozoon nipponicum. The sequence goes on from JAQBSW010008953.1 coordinate 21,674, forward strand.
GGCATTCTTTTGGAATCGGAACTGACGCATGCACCATAGAAAATTTAACTTTTATGTGTTCATCTCAGCTATCAAGATGACTTAGTTTAGAGGTTATTAGATGTTATTTACTATCATTTATGGTTTCGATAACTTCTGATATTCTCGGACCTGTTGCACGGATAAATTGCAACATACCTACGCTAGTACCTGATGCGAACGCTACTTCCATCTCATTAACATTTCTATTGTGAAAGCATTCGACATTGACTATTAGACAACGCTTAAATTGGCGTCTAACAATTCTAAGAGTGTTATTATGAGCTGAGCCAGGTGGAATTTGGTGTTTTGTGTTGAGTATCTCCATAGATTTTATCGAGACCAAGGTTTGTTTCTACGGGACCTACACTGCCACATACAGTAGTACTAGCATTGTGCACAGTGAAGCTTATCTTCGACCAAGTAAATTCAAATTTTCGCCATCAAGACCGGTTAACTTTGATTTTCGAATATCTCATATTTTTGTCGGCAGGATGATTGTTCGAGTTTATTTACATCTATTTGAAGTTTATTATTATTTATTTGTATAGAAATTTTTAATGCAAATCTACAACGGATGGGTGCATGGTCCGTGTCGGCATAAATGTTCAAAAGCGATCTTTGATCCTATATGCAACCACGCCGCTTATAACTAATTGCTACAGGATCTCTTTGGATCCTCCGTTGTCCGTAGGCTGGAGGACGCCATGTGACACAAAGTCTTACACTACGTCTGAAGTTTGTGTTACTTAAGTATAATCAGTGTTCTGCTCAGCTATCGAACAGTCGCTCACCATTATCGTTGCACGTCCAGTTTAAAGTTTATCTTTTAACTTAATGAAATTCTGTTTTACTTAAGCGACAGCATGAGAATTCATGTCACCCATAACGAAAGACAATATCTGACCTCCTTGTTCCACTGATCAAAGAGCTTAGATCGAAGTAAAAAGCGTCCTTGCTTTCGTATGTGCTGCAACCGTTGGGAACAATGCAGATACTACAAAGAGGCAACGTTGAATTAGATTTCTGGCATTGATTCTATTAGATGTATTTAAGCGCGCCGCACAAAGTCGGTTACCTAAAGTGATCTATTCATTTAAGAAAGCATCAACTCGTGAGTTGAGGAGAACACCAATGTCCCATTTACCAGCTTGAGAAAACTCCGTGGAACCAGATGTTCGAAACCAATACCACGAAGATAAGAATGGAGCACCCAGTGTTGTAATGCTGATAGGATCCTGTATTCTGGTTTCAGATAAGCAAACTACATCGATTTCTAATTTATCCAGCGTACGTGCAAGATCTTCTTGTTATCCAGTATGTTTTAATGTTCGCACATTAACTTCATTCAAGTTATAACCTACACTAGGTTTAATAAATGTTGGTCTAATTGAACTATTTTCGATATTTGGCAATCCAATATCGGGTTCAGTGATATGATCAACATCCACCATATTCATAACATCAATGTTAGGTTGAGAAGAAGAGAGAAAAGACAAAGAGGCAGAATCGGAGTGTCTGCAGTAGCCTGATTTCGCCTAACCATTCTGCATGAATCTGTAGATAAGGCAACCCTTTGTATCTTGCGCGACCACCGATGCAGTATATATTTATTTTAATTCGTGTCGTTTATGGTTATATGTGGGCTGTAAAATAACATTAGGTTGCCCATTCCTAGCGGGGATGGTTTTTATTCGGACTTTTTCCTATCTTAGATATTCTGCCAACCAAGGCTGATGAGCACTTTCTGCTCAGACGCCAATAGCCAAAGTTACTTTTAGCAGCCGAACTCTGCTCTTCGCGTCTGGCACGCTTGCTCTAGTTTGTTTGATTCCTTGCTATATTAAAACATACTGAGAAATAAATCTAAATTGTAGAAATTTTCCAGAAATTTAATAATTCCCAGTCGCTTGCGAATCGTTTTCCCTATTAAAAATTCCGATCCGCGTTTCCTGTAATTTTCTGCTAAGACATTTAGTAGTTAGCCTGAAGATATTTTAATCCAGGAAGTATTTATTAAATTCGCTCTAGATTTTACTTAAATTATTTACAGATATCATATCGTTAAACGTTTTCTTTAGAAAAATGCTAACTGTTTCAATCCATTAAAGTTGACATAATGGCCTGTTTTTCATAATTAGAAAAGCTAGATCTGATTTGCTACTGGTATCATACTATTACGAAGTTTTATGTCCTCATCTTTGGGAAGCAAATATGGACTCGGTCTAAATTTGCCAAATTTGAAACAAAATGATTGTGTAATCGATTGGCGAACAGCTACAACAAATACGGCCATCTCTTAGGCAAGAATCAACAGGCATTCAACCTCACCGGCAACAGACTGAAATGGAAGAAGCAGCAAAAATTACGCCATAATTACCATTGACAACACTAGAATCTGCACACCTATATGGAGGATAGGTACTTAAATCTACGAACCCAATTTAGATACAAGGAGGAAATATCCATACTTGTGAACATTGTGACATGACAAAAAATACATGGATTAAAATGCATTCTTACAAACAAGAGCCAGGAAATCTAGAGCCAAGTTAAAACGCGGTTCATTGTTAGGATAGTTACAACACTCATTCATGCGGTATTTAATTTTTTACATAAAATTATGCTATGCATAATAAACACCACAAACAAACACACACTTATATATATATATATATATATATATATATATATATATATATATATATATATATATATATGTATATATATATGCAATAGCTAGGCTTTGCCTCAGGGACATTTTAAATATAATAACTATTTTCGAAGTAATTTTGGCCTTGCATAAGCTGGCAATTGTAACCATTCTAGTAGACCGGATTCGCCCTTAATGGAAAGCCGTCATTAGTACAATAATTAATGTGTCCCATGATGGAATTTGAACGAATTTTTTTCACAACCATGCTACAAATCTCCCCGTGAACCACGGGAGCCGCGCATTCCATCGCATTTCCCGTTTTATGCCTTGTCTTTTCTTAAGGAGGAAAACATTGGAATAAATTTCGACCGGAATTTCAAACTGTTTACACGCATCAAAATTAGAGAGCGAACAAGTTGTGCAGGCGTGAGAACTATAGTATTCGATCATTACAATTACAATTAACATTAATAATTCACATGCTTGGCTGATCAATGATAGTTTAATGTAGATTTAAATATATGTATATAAAGTATGTATATTTAACTTTTTATAATACTAACGTGTTGTGAAATCAGAATAAAGTTTTGCAGTCAGTGTTTCTTAAGTAGTCTTTTTAATGATACTGGTAAATTCCGTTTTAATTATTCAGAATTAAAATCTATCAAAATATAGAAATATTGCTTGGGGCTGTTTTTCAGAAATCTGTTTATTAAAAAAAATTTTCCTCTGCAGTACTGAGAAATCGTTCAAGAGTCAATTGGCTATAATACAAAAATACTGTGATATAAAATCCGGCAGTGATTGTGACGTGGTGGAAGAGCACAACCCATACCCAGCCCATATCAAGCTTTCTGGTGAATTTCCTACTCCGTCAAAGAAGAGTCCACGCGTGCTGCAGAAACGAAACAACGCACAGGATAGTAATGACACACGGCCCCAACTCAATTCTATTTTGGAGGCATGCAGCGTTGTTATGCAGTGTATACTTGGCGTGGAGTCACTTGTTGGCGACGATCTTAAACAGTTTCTTGAGAGTCCAGAGGCAACGTGGTTTGAAAGTCCAGAGGCGCAAGGGGAAAATGTCGAACATTTTCGACTAACCAAGGTAGTTAACACAATGTTACTCTAAGCTTTCCATACTTAGGCTTGAAGTTAATTAACTGCCGCGTAAACACATTTTAAATCACAGTCGGTTGTTATTTAGTCTTTCAAGCCTAAGCAATGTCAAACAACAAATATTTTGCATAATGAAAGGTGTATTCTTTCATTTGTTTTATTTTTGTATAATATCAACAAGAAATCTAACTTAATACTTCGAGTGTATTTTTAAATTTACTGTACAAAAATAGATATTTTGGCTAGGTTGTGAATTTACGTAGCAGTTGGCGGTTTTCAAGTTGGATGAATAAATCCAAGTTTGAAAGGTACAAATGCGTTTATAAACTAAATAATTATCAATCTATTTTATGATCAAGAATCATTCTAGCAAATCGCTAATTAAAGCTTAATTAGGACTAGCGTCCAAATTTATGTTTAACTATGATTGTCATGCGTAATACTTTTTGTATATACATAAGGATTTGCATAAGATTAGTTAGATGAAAAATTAATTCGAAAGAAATCATTTGCCAATAAATGTTTTCAGCAATTTTTGGCGTCGAAATAGTTTCTTGACACTTATCAACATAATTTTGCCTATCATGTAGGTAATATTTTAATCAGAGGATGATATTTTGTGTATACATGGAAATTATTAAATTTTGTAGAGGAGGAAAATTTCTCAATGTTTCTCGTTAATACAAGGGAAAATTATATTTTTTATAATGTTTATCCGTCTGTTCTACGCAGACTTTCATTTAAAGGGTACTGAATTTATCATGGGTTTTTAATTTGGTTTGTTAATAGTGCCAAAATATTTGTTTTAATTTAGATATTGGTTTATACAAATAAAAAGAAATGTCAAAATGGAAAAAAATTAGCACATTGTCTAAACACATTCTCGTAGTTGCCACATCTTCTTTAAAAATTGAAAAAAGCACTGGTGACGTAGAAAAATATGAAAGAATTCAATTGGCAAATATTTTGCAATTCCATTCGTTAGTCGGCAATTTTACTCAGACAAAACTGGCAATACTATAAAATATAGTGTTTCGAAATATAATTTAGATTTAGTATAAAGAATTTTAGGGAATTGCCGCACCGGTCGTCGACGAAAAACCGACAGTTGAGCGTTTTTAGTTAGAATTTCACTTAAAAGTACTATTTTTGAAATGTCATTACTGCTTACTTACTTAAATTCGATTTCTCAATTGCATCTCATCAGTTCGCTTAGATAGGGCAGACAAGGCAACGTCCTGAAATATCAAAAATCAGGATTTATGCTGGAGGTCCTCAAATAGATGACATTTTGGAAGTTTTCTATTGATAAATAAATATGATCTTAAATCAGCTCATCTTTATTGCCAGATATCTAAGCCTTGACAATTTTATGACAAAACTAGGTAAGCTAGCGGAAGTAATTTATAACACCTGCAAATGAAAACGAATGACTCAACTTTCAGGCAGCAAGAATTTAGAAATTACTTTGTGAAGTGAATGCGCTAAAGATTTAGTTTGGCAAATCTGAAATTATCTTGCTCAAACTGGGTGCACTGTTCGTTCAGCAGAGTTTTTTATGATAACGGTAACAAGAACAATTAATTAGATCATGGTTGTGACCTTGATATGAACACCTGCCCAATTATATACATAATTTTGTCCGTATAAACTACGAATTGTATAACGTAGAAAAGGAAATTCATCAAGTAGGCTGGTTTCTTTTTTATTGGGAACTCATCGCGTACTGTCTCGAGTTTGCCGCGGACAGGGTTCGAAACTGGGCACGTCTGATTTTGTATATGGTGATCTGAACACTGAGGCACTCTGCCACACACTACACTCAATTTGCAATTATACAATAACTAATGTTTCTAGGTTAGACTTTCCATTTGATTTTGATTTTATACATAACCTATTCAATACCACTTTCGCAGGTATCGTGGTATCTGTCCAATAATAAAAATTGGGGGTGGTTAGTTGGAAATTTAGCTCTAAATACACGCTATATAGTCTCCTCATAAATGAAAGGCTACCCAGAAAATATTGGTTAGTATATATTTGAAAATTGTTTGTAGTATGCAATAGGGTAACTCAGTGATAAGAGCACCATATTTCGAAGCAGACGTGCCCAATTTTGAGCCCTGTCTGCACAAATTTGAAACAGTACGTGATAAAATCGCAATAACTAATAAACCTTTCTCCTCGTTGAATTAGATTTTCTACACTATAAAACGCTTCGTTTATACTGACATTGTATGTACAGAATGGGTCTGTTTTTTATATCAAGATCGCAACCTTGATTTAATTAACTGTTTTCACCTCCCACGTAACCAATGTTCCTTTTTGATAACAAAAACACTCTGCAGGCTACAGGTCTAAACTCTAAATGGCAGATGAGTATAGTGTGGAAGCTAACGATTTTTGCAGAATAGGTTGAGGAAAAGCTGATAACTAACGAAAATTGTAACTATGAGTCGAGAATAAATCCTTATCAAGAAAGAGAACTTCAGAAGCGCATTACTCAAAAGAATGTTAACAAAAGTTCCAAAAAAGAGATATTGCGACTATTAATGTCACCATTTGGCTATAAAATAATTTTCAAAAGCATAGCTTATGCCTATCCAAAACATATATGCAAGGATCAGAAGAGCAGATGACATAAAACTTGTGGGATATTAATCTCTACTTTGCTGCGAAGGAAATTTAATGTTCTGGCAATGCAACGGTAAAGCGGATTCAAATAAGAATCTGATCAGAACACACGAACAGTAATTAAATAAACTTTATACAGATGAGAGATCCAACATAGGCAATACGCTAATTACATGAAGAAACGAAAAGTGCAGAGCAGTGTTATCCTTATTATCTTTCAATCTAACTAGGCTAAGTTACAAACCACCACAATACAAATGGACGATATAAAAATCTTTTACGGTTTACATATAACTACGCGTTTCAAAACATGTACTAATTACACACGGCATCAGATTTTATGTAGTTAAACCGTTTTGCCTCAAATGTTGGGTCTGGTAAATTGTACAAACATGAAGAAATAACGGTAGAATTCTCCGTCTTTAAATTTACCAATCTTATTTTTTCCTTCTATTCTAAAACAAACAATATTTCGTTAACAATAATTGATTGCGCGGGTGTTGGTAAAAATTCTTTAAATCAAGTTTGCGCGCTTGAAGTAAACACCAATCTCATTGTATTTAACCAGTCGTCGAACAACATAGCAAAACTACCACCAGCCAGAACGCACTGACGCGTTTCGACTGTCCGTGATCATCATCAGAGTACGTCGACAAACTGAATAGCCAGGATCAAACAGAATTGAATATATATGGAAAGTAAAAGTAAATATACGGCTGTCATCTTTAGCAGTCTCGCCTACATTGAACTCAATCAATTATTGTTAAATTATATTGCCTATAAATGTATATGTGGTGAACGCTGAAAACATGAAATTTTCGTGACTGCATAGAAATTGTGCAGCCAATATTTCCAGTCAAGTTCAATGTATGCGAGGCTGCTAGAGGTGAGAGCCGCATATCTAACTTTGATTTCCATATATATTCAATGCGGTTTGATCCTCGGTAGTCAGTTTGCCGTCGTACTCTGATGATGATCATGGAAGGTCGAAACGCGTCAGTGCGTTGCGGCTGGTGGTAGTTTTGTTATGTTATGTTTGTTGCGAAGATCTAATATATATGCAAGTATTTATTAGGTGTTGCGAACCTAGTAACAAATCAGTTCAGTTGTGACCAGAAGGATAAACCAAAGGCAGCATGAACGGAAAGTATAATCTCATGCAAATTCGTTTCGTGCTTACTGGCGACTCAGGTGGAGTAACAGGTGTTCCGAAATTGTTGTAATTCTCAATTTGGGTGAACTTTAGCATAAATTTATATCCATCAGGTTGGTATCATGTTCCGACTCGGAAACCATAGTGTTAGTATCCGGTACTCATCGATTTCAAAAAAGGTATCAGTTACTAACACAATAGCCATAGTGTTAGTATCCTTTACAGACTCGGTATATATATTATATAGTGTGAGTTAGCATTGAAGTCGTATTGCCGTTGACTTTAGATTATGTTAGCTTCACTATTACAGGTTTACACATTCGTCTAGGAGATTGTACCGTCCTATTATTCCACATTCTTCTACCAAATATATAGTGGTTAAAGGGCGTAATACCGGCTCCTACTGATGAGTCGCCAGTAAGCACGAAACGAATGTGCATGAGATTATACTTTCCGTTCATGCTGCCTTTGGTTTATCCTTCTGGTCACAACTGAACTAATTTGTTACTAGGTTCGCAACACCTAATACATACTTCTCTTGTTATGTTGTTCGACGACTGGTTAAATGCGATGAGATTGGTGTTTATTTCCAGCTAGCAAACTTGATTTAAAGACTTGTTACCACCACCCCGCTCAATCAATTATTGTTTTTATTGACGGTTTCATTTACCTCTATACAACTTTTTGCCAAATTAATTGGGTCGTAATATCGTCGATTTAACTATTATAGCAAAGGTATAAATTCATTGTCTTTGGGTTCTGCATCTTCAGTTTTCTTATTGAAAATGTCGTAAAAGATAGAATATGAGAACAAATTTTATAGAAACCCAATGTGACTTTAGGTACTACATTTCATACAGACTTATTAAATCACTTAATTATTTAGACAACAATCACCAAGAGTTCGCAGAATGTAATGGAGTATACAGAATCCTCGCATAAACCGAAGCTCCTAACGCATATGTTATTTACAACATCCAGCAATAACTCTATCTGTTAGGACTTATTTTATAACTATGTATCTCTATTATTTAAATGAAAGTAGCGAGATTCATTTAAAAATATTCCATTTTATATAATTGTCAGTATGAATTAAGCAGTGCATAATGTAGCAAGATCAATCCATCCAATAGACCAGTTTCGTCGTTATTGGGAACTCTTTAAGTACTGTCCGAAATTCGCCACTGACAGAACTCAAACCGTATCACATTTACTTTAGAATCTGCAAGTATAAGTCACACACAAAAATTTGATTATGGTTAGACTTTCCTGCGTTGGAACCCTTTTGGAAGCTCATATATATATATATATATATATATATATATATATATATATATATATATAAAAGTAGAATTTAGTAAATTCTACAAAATTGACATAAATGGTAGACAATGCTTTCCGAGAATTAATTTTCTAAAAACAGGATCAATGTGAAAATTTTGATGTCAATAACTTATAAATATGACCGCTGCTCAATTGTACCTGACACATTATAAGGAATTTGAAGGTGACAAAATATATATCCCGAGACCTTGGATAACAAATATTGCATTTTGGGCTACGCTTCTTTATCAATTTGCGAAGCTAAGGGACAACCAACTTCAGATCTTCTAATTCACAATTTATATATGCTTGATTTTTCTTGAAAAACTGAATGTATATCCCCAGGAGTAATATAACTAAATCGCTGCAAATCTTTAGCATTTACATTCTAGTTTTACAAAGAGATCTTCATAATCAAGCGGTTTCGTCGGTTATCATCAACCTTGCCGATTGAAATTGGATAAATTCATTCCAATGTTGCGAGGATGATTTCTTACGTTAGCTTTTCTGACTTGCAGAAGTATCAAAGATATTAAAAAAGAAGGCGACTGCAGCACTACATCTTTAGTTACGAATCGGAATTCCTTACAGTTGAAGCTATATCGTATTTTCAGATGTTGTTACTGATCTCAGAGCAATGCTGTGAAAATGCCTAGTTTATGCGGTCATCGTCTCGACTCATTCGTTTAATTATATAAATGTTCATTTC